>SRHC01000324.1:228488-250984 GCA_004794325.1 Pomacea maculata
CTGGCAGACTCATGAAACAGAAGGGTGGAGGGCTTTATTTTTCAAATGTAGGTCTCGCCGGCAGCCATCGTAGATTATTGGTTCGATTTATTTGTGAAGAGTTAATTTCTGTTAATGTCCGGATCTTTTTAAGGATACAACCGCAGAAAAAGCAGGGATCAATCACTCTCAAAGCCTTGCCAGCGATATTGTTTGAGATATATAGCAAGATTGACTGGTTTCTGAGGGGCGGCAGCAACCACCCATTGTAATCACTCATTAGGATTTTTTTCTGATTTTTAGTTCTGCTCGTTAGTCTCAGTTCAGTGTCGTTCTAATACAGAGCGATTAGACATTAAGAATGATCAGAGGAAATAAAATAATAATAATAATAAATTAATAGTTCGCTTATATACCGACATATTCCAGACCTACGTGGAAGCACCTGCAGCTTTAAAAATAACATCTTATGATGTTAATAATTAGTTAATAATAATTAGTTGTATTCCACGCTCTCGTTCTCCTACCTTACCAGTCACAAAATATAAGAAACAAAATATCTAAAGTACACGTGACACACGGATATGCGTGACCAATGTCAACATGAACCTGAGACACACCAAACGGCTGTATATAACTAATGTTATTTCTAGGACATACCCCAACCTTTAACGATCATTGGCAGTAGAATATTTATTGTGACATATCGATGTTCATTGCCTATGCAGCTGCTGTGCCTTTTTAATGCAGTGGAGGGAAAAACGAAATAGAAAAATAAATGCAGATCCTATGTAAAGAAGTGGAACAGTACTCAGCCCAGAAATGTGAAAAAAGAGTCTGAACCCCAGAACTGCGTCTCCCTTGGTTACCGGAGCATCCCCAGACCTCAAGGCGCATCTGTGGACAGGCAGTAAAATTTGCTCTCCCTGCTCTGGCCAGGCTGTCCGTTTGTGTTAGCTTTGTGTACTCCGGAGGGTGATGGGTGTAGACAAAGCACGGAACGACAACAGTGAGATCTCATGGGCCGTCTCCTCCGAGACAAGCCTGCCATGGAAGCCCCTGTCTGTGGCAACCAATTTGTCGCAAGCATTTCTGGAGAAACACATTTTGGCTTCCAGAAAAAGGTATTCAACTCCCAATCTCTCCGTCCTTTGCAAACTATTCCGGTTAATGAGATGCACTTTTAAGGAGATAATACTTTTTTCGCTTCACACTTTTGCTGTGTGTGGCCTCATCACTCATTTTAGTCGTGCTCTTTGAATTACAGTCCAACACTTCCAAAACTAAATGCAAAGAGAATGTCAAAGGTCATTCCTTGATATCTCTGGCTAGTTCCTGATATGTAGAGAATCAAGCACAATCAGACAATTTTATGGGGTCGGAAATATATGTGTGAATCTACAGACCATCTTTATAGGGTTAGAGATATAGAAGTGCGAATACACAGCGGCAGACAGGTTAAACAAGATTTTCTGACATTGTGCCCCACGAGCTTTTTAAACTAAATCAATGAAGGCCAGGGCCGTGTATTTCCATTATGGCAGATGGCAGATTTATTGTTTTTATCCTTCCATTTGAGTAAAGATGGAGACAATGTTTGTGGCTGTGCACCAGTTACTAACAGCAAAATACAGTAAATCAATAAACACATAAAAAAGCAGCAAAACAAAATGTCAAGGGAACAGGAAACACGCTCCAATAATTACGGAGGACATTAAAAGACTATAAACAATTCTCTCTAATTCTGTGTCTGTTGTTTTTTCTTTGTTGAACGGCTCACTGGCGATGTTGTAGCACAACATCCACATAGAAAAGGGGAGACAAACAGATGCGTGACAGAGTTGCCTGATCACTAGTCCTGCTGCTGGTCCCTGCGGTCAAGTCCAAAGTCCGACTTCATCTGCCGGAGGACGCGTGGGTCGCGACAGGCTGCAGCACGCTTACCACTGAGCTGTCGCGGCAGGCTGGACTAGGGTTTCAGGAGGACCGTTGGCCTCAGATGGCTCCACCGCCATTTTGCGCTGGTCGTTGGTCCCTGCCTATTCCCTCTGGCAAGTCTGCGATCAGCATCCATCGTTTTACCGCATCTGTGATCGATGTCCGGGGAGATGCAAGCACAAGAGAAATGTTTGCCTCGACACAGACGGAAGAAAATGTGAGGAAGAAGTCTTTGTGGCGATGTGTTGTTGGTATTTTGTAGTAAATCTTCGCTCATTTCAGGCCATGTGATTGTGTGATATCTCCAGGAGAAAAGATATGTGAAACAATGATACTGAAAAGTAATGCTATTGATTTTGGAGACTTTAAAAATATTATTTTTAAAATACTTATAAATTAATACCATCAATTCTATGATCATAAGAACACAAAATGTTGGTTGAATGGACTCAATAGCTGATGACTATAGTTGCCATCGTAAAAGACAACCATTACTGGTGACCTAAAATCATCCCCATAATGCACATGTGACCTTGTTAAAAAATCATTACTTAAGATATTAAGAACAATTATTGACAAAGAGCAATAATAATTCTTGGTAGGCCGCTTAAGGCTGAGAAAATACGAGACAAAATGTGTGAAATATTTTTCCCATTAACAGGTCAGTTGTCAAACCCCAGAGGATAAATTGTACATCAAGAAAAGAATTAACAAGGGAGAAATGTGCATTGTACTCAGCAACCTTCCAACCGCTCGATCTTTCTCGTAAGGTCAGAATATTTAAAAACTTCGAGATGCGTAATTTCGTTTACCGAGAGCTGACTCCAGCCCAACATCCTGTTGCCAGCTAACAGCACATGCAAACATGTTTTCCAGCAAATCCCTGTGAGGCTGTTTTCCATTATGTAAATGAATTTATTTCCAGGAAAGCTATCTGGGAGGAAAACGTCCTCCCGATCCAATATTTATTCTGTTGACAAAGCACCCCCTTGCAGAACAAATTACCATCAAAAGTGTCAGGAGTAAAGATGTTTTCAAGTTTTACATGTTCAGATAGTATCACACAGTCTGTCACAGGTAGACTGTCAAACAGACGCACACACAAGAGGGAAGGAGGAGGAGGAGAGAGGAGAAGTGAGAGACAAGAAGACAAGACAGGATTTGCGAGGGCAGATAAGTTATTTTCTGAATATTTAAACTACCCTCCTCCCCCAGCTAACAGATGCGAGAACTGCAGCATGAGGACAAGATGAAGGAAGAAAAACAGGGATTCATTCGAAAGAGTATTCTGTCGTACTATTGTAACCGTCACATTTGACCCCTGACCTCTAGTGGCTGTGAAGAAGTCGTCACGAATCTCTGGCATCAGGAAGGTTAACGCAGCAAATCAGTTTAATGGTTTGTTGTCCAGGCTGTCTGAATGTATTAGCAAAGACAGACAGGGGCAGGAGTATACAATCATTCCATTTTGTTTAAAGCAACTTTGCTAGTGGGGCGCGTGCAGCAGACATGGTGCCCGTTCGTGCTCACCTTGTAATCCCACGGGGAGGATCGAATCCTTCACCGCGGACATTTAATCGTCTCCTTTAAGGAACGAGACTTGGAACGCGCCCAGGATGCTTACATCCGCCAGCAGTGGTCTATGGGTCTGGGTGCTGGTTGATGTGAGTAGTGTTCAGTAATCTGGAGATCGCTTGCTCGCTGGCCACGTGACTCGTCCTTTGCTAGGAACACGTGACCAATTTAAGTCGGAAGAGAGGACGAAAGAAACTTGTTCTGAGAGCTTGATCGTCAAGAGATGGCAAGTCATTGCCCCCGTGGTAACGTATCTTGTCTCTGTAGTTATAAATCAGTGTTCAGTCTCTGCGGATGTTGCCTTACCACAGAGGATGCGTGGTTATGAGGCAGGGGCAAAGATGGGGGCAAAGTAACAAAAAGAAAAAAACCCAACCAAACAAACAAAAAAACAAACAAACAAACAAACAAAAAAAAACCAACAAAAAACAAAAAAACCAATGTCCACGGGAACTTGACACCGCTTCATAAATACCGAGACAAAATACTTGCCGCATGTTGCCCGGAGGCAAGGACTTGCCCCTTGCTTAATAACTAAGACCCCAGACGGGGTTAGTCGAGTCTGTATTACGATTTTATTTTTGATTAGAGATAAGACAGTGTCCTCCATGGTACTTGAGGGATGGCGCCTGTAAAAACTAATTGTTAATGACGGGAATATTTTTCACACAATGTCAACAACACTTACCTGTCATACTTCCTGTCAATGAATGCAACACCTTCATACTTGGATGGCAATCATACAAAGAATTTTTAATTGTTCGCGATACATGATACACGATACATTTTTTTGAAAGTTTCCTCCGCCACAGATGGAGCTTCAGGGCTGAACCAGACTCTTTCTCTTTCTCTTCAACCACGGATAAACTCACGCACGCACGCACACAAACACAGTGTACATAGAGCAGTGTTCCGGTTCTGCCAGTAAACAGTTATTTTATTCATGGACTGCTTAAAGGACAGAGGCAGCATCTGCTGCAGCTGCTTCATCATCAAGGACGAGGGCTGAGAGTTGAAACTGCTGCAATTTTCCGCTAATGACTGTTTGGAATTCGGCAACTTTCCAACTTTACCGGTCTGTGGTCCTCACCCAGCGGTAGAACATTTGTGCCGATGCCAGAGCTAAGAATTCTGATTTCACACGCGACTTTACTGGAAAATAACTATCAGCTTTTCTTGCCACACAAAGGCAGCTTGTTTGTGGTGGTGGTGGCGGCGATGATGTGTATGTGTGTGTGTGAATGTAGGAGAGGTGGTGGGTTGGGGAGAGAAGTGAACCCGGCCATCTAGTGTCATTTGTAACTGGCTGAGAAGGCGAGAGACTTCCCATAATGTCATGATTGATCATAAAGCCAGGGTTTGGTGGCTAACTGGACAATTGGACAGCTGGGCTGAGATCGATACCCGCGCCGTCCACAGGATGGATGGATCCATTTACCGACTTGCTTCTCAGGAACACCCGCCGAACAAACCGTTTTCTTACCGAAGTCGAAATAATAGCTGTAAGAGGATGAACAAGCGGAAGAAGGGAGGAAGTGTGTGGTTGTTTACTACACTAGAAATATTTTCAAAATAACCTATGAGCCTATAAAGTGTATCGTTGTTGTCAGTTTTATTTATATATGCATAATTGTGGATAAGACATTTAAACTAATTTTACAGAAAATAATTATTGTTTACAACAACTATTTAGTATGAATCTGTGATGAGCACATGTCGGACGGACATTCAAAGTAGTAAAACAAAAAAACAATTAGAGAAATGAATATCTTGTGTATAGCTACTGCAAAAATTTAAATAAAATTTCTCTCAGCACAGATTTATAGATGTCCTCATCGTCTCTATCCATAATATATGATTGCTTTTAGATTTCCAGGCAAGAAAAATGTTTCGGGGGAAAAAAACTTAAGAGAGGACTTAGAGGAAGGATTTTTACCCTCAAAGCGGTTCCCATGTCACCGGAGAGTTTCTCCATTTGCCCATGAAAACGGTTCCTTTCTCGGATGCTGTCATTGATCTTTCCTTCACAACACTTTGGGGAGTGGCTACACGGAGTCACAGCGGACGAGGACGAGTTTAAGTGGCGATGTTGGGGCTAAAGACATTTCTGGTTTTGCCAAGTCGTCCACAAGCAAACGAGGGCTTAGCTCAAGTGTATACGGGCATCGATCTCTGGGGCTTCTTGGCAATGAGCTTAGGGATGGAGGGAGAGAAAGAGAGATTTTATCGTCCCCTCATCAAGCGGGGAACGTTCCTGCTTGTAACACGAGACCAGGCAATATGTGTGGACAATATGTATGGAGCTCGGCTTTGTCCCTGGTGGGATACCAAGAACCCCTTCCTGCGAAAGTAAAACAACCAATGAAAACCATTTAAAACCTTGTCAGTTCTTGTCTACAAAACGCAGGAAAATCATCAGCTATCGTTTACTTAATACCGGAAGTGTTCGCTAACCGAGAAAGATTCAGTTTGCTCATAATTAACGACGTGATTAAAAAAACCAACAGAGGGCAGGGGGGTGTTCAATAAGGCGTGCGGACGGCGCGTGCGGGGAGAGAGATGATGAGATTCGGAAGCCAACGGGAGATTGCGAGAATCAATCAAGTTAGCCTCGTTCGCAAAACACAAGCGTTCCTCCCGAGGTAATGGAAGGTAAACAGTGCAGACGGTCGGTCTGCACTCTGGCTGGCCCGGTGGGTAGTCGTGGTCACTCGCTGACGTTGTTTGAGGACTATAGAGATCGAAAACGAGGCTGGTGGTCCAGTTCCCGTAGTTGAACGCGCTCGCCGCTCTGTGTCGCCACGTGAGCCAGATGATGAATGACTGTCATCGTGGTGTGAATGGCGTTGAGACGTCTCAGAACTTTGGTCCTTTTGATAGAATTCTCTTATATGTTCTCTCTTTTGATTCTTTCTTTCTCTCTCTCTCATACACACCAACGGGTGGCCGGGATTATGACATACCCTCAATTCTTCCTAAAGTGTTCTCATGACTGAGTTAATTGAGAAAAATCGTATTCTGTCTTTAGTCCAACATCAAGACAGCAAATAAACCAACAGCCAACCAGACACAGAAATAATTATTATCTTCTTTACAAACAACACTAATAGAACTGTCGTCAACGGCAACAAATTTATTCTAATATGAACAAAGCATTTGGTAATCAGCAAAAGGTCAGTCAACTGCCACAAACAGATTTGAGTCATACAACTGCTGTATGTATATAAATTATGCTCAAACATGATCGCAGGGACAGGCATACAAGATGATAATGACGACTATTAAGGTAATAATACATTGTATAGAACTATAACACTAGGTTCCAGACTTGTATAGAACACGTCTATGTGTGCACCATAGCAAAATATATTTTCAATATTTATCTACCTTATACCTTCAGTATAAGCTTATTAACAAGTACTAAAAAATTTGTGATATTGGGATACAGACAGCTGTTTACACACAGCTATGACTACAACTATAAGGCCCCAAAGTAATGATTCCATTAAAAGATAAGGCCCCTTACATACAAATATAGAAACAAGATTTTTTTTTATAACAATGGACCTACCGGGTGCAACACAGCATAAATCTCATCATGAACACAAGCTCCGCCAACAACAGGTGATCCACTGTGAAAGTGAAATTAGGATTATACTATAATAACATTAAGGCCAGAAGGTTATAATCCCAGCTAAATATTAAGCGATTTACTTGTGTATACTTGAACACCTTCATGAAAAATCACCAGACCTGCCATGAATATTACTTTTGTCAGAAGCAAAGGACCTGGTATGAGATTAACTATGAACTTTATTCCTTAAACGTGGGCTGGGGAAGAAGTTTTCTTAAAACTGTATGGACACATAATATCAGTGAAATATACTTAACTAAAATAAACCTTAAAATGTCCTGCTTTCTAACATCTGGAGACTTCATCCACGCTAGAAACCAACACTTGGAGATTTGCAGAGCATACATAGTACCAGAGGATGTCAGCAAAAGCAAAAGGCTACATGACACTTATTCTCAATGTCAGCGCGAATAAACCGTGTTTGTGTTTATCTGAACCTCCTTGGAAAAAATATAAACATCTCTACCAGCACCTGCACACACCATTAGACCGATTTCTAAGCATAATGAGGCTAAAAGATCCAGTTCAAACGTCACTTATTCTTTCGTTAGCTGACGAGGTTCCCTGAGGAACATATAAACCTACTGTTACAGGGTTAGATAATCGGGTACAAGGTCAGTCTTTATTTTTGCAAGGCTCTTACTGGGGTAACTGGTCAGCTACTGTTCTGTATCTCTTCACCTACCATGGACTTGGGGGCCTAATAATAAAATTCTTTTCCTGGTTCACATTTTGTGCTGTCCACCCCACCACCCAGTCTTCCATGAATCTGTGTGTGTGTGTGTGTGTGAGTCCCTTAACCCTGTATCCATCAGCACGGACACTGCTTATAGCTTCTGGCCGGGGCCGTTGTAAAGATGGCGTTGACCACCCAGCCGACAGAGCCAGACGTGTTGCTCGTCGGGTAGATCCTCGAAATCTGGTATTTGCAGTAGCAGGGGGCGTATGCCTCGAAGTCCACCAGATTGCGCTTGGGTAGCTCGCACTCGCCGCCATCGTTGGCAGTGCGCGGGCAGTTGATGTTCTTCAGGTCCTCCAGGACTTCGCTGCGACATACGCAGTACGGCCGCTGGTCGTAGGTGGACGCAGCCCAGTAGTTGTCGCACCTGCCCATGTAGTAATTGCACCTGCGAAAGTTCTTGCACGCCTGGTTGAGTGACTGAGCTGACTCCCGCTCCGGGAGGGACCTGCAGCACACACAGGGCAAAATTTAAAAAGGTGACCTTTGGAACAATTAATGGGAGGTGTGAAAGACGGACAGTGAGAACCCTTGGAACAAGTATCTTGAACCTTGACAGAATTGATTGTCGGTGTGTACAAGTAGCCTCTAGCACTAGTAACAGTCTGGACAAAAGAAATGAGCACGATTTGCACTTAGCTTGAACACGGACAGTGTTTGTGTGTATGTGTTAGTGATAGACAGGGAAATTAGAACACATTTTTAATTTAAATAACTTCTATCAATCAAAAAATAAACGCATGAAAAATTTTCTACAAACGATAAAATTGCTTATTACAAAATCACAAAGATCAGAGTACCAACTACAAATTAAAATTACCTATACAACGGCCGATAGAAATGCCAGTACATACAGAAACTGCAATTACAAACTGCAACTACACATTACCAGACAACACAGTTACAGAAATTAAATATCGTTGTTGAGTTTTTATGTACTTTGTAGCTAAATTACTAAGCCAGTCTTGGAAGAAAAGTATTGCAGATTTTTTTCAGTGAACACCTGACGCAAATAGGACAGGAGGAGAAGTAAACTGGGGTTAAGTACACACTGTACAAAGGTGTACTCACGGACAGGCAACACTGGAGCAGGTGGGAGTATCGAATGTCTCGGTTGTGTCCCCGCTGCAGTTCGAAACTGAAACACAGAAGGTGCGACTGACAGTTGCACAATCAAAGTCAGCATCGGTTACCTTGGACACACACACATGGACACCACACATGGGCAACAGACATTAAAAAAAATTAAAGCAGGTGTACTTACAAGGTGCGGTCCACTTAAGGAACTGGTCTTCCTTCAAAGCTTTGCACGAACCAGTGAAAACGGTGGTCAATATGGCGGACATGCTGTAGGAACCTGCATCTGATACATCTAGGGTCACTGGCCGACCACTGACCTGCTCCGTGTAGGTCTTGCCCCCTGCCTGTCATATCAATGCAGATGCTGGCTGACTTGCTATCATATATCTACAGCTTATCTGTGTGTGTGCGAGAGAGAGAGAAGGAAGGGAAGAGTGAAAGAAGAATCTATCAACAATTGTTAACCAGTATAATATTATTATTTCAGAATATTTTATCTACAGCATACAGTAAACAAAATAATTATCAAAGAAACACTTTTGAATTCACATTTTGAAATAGATTCCAATAAAAGTGACCTCTCTTAATTGACCTCCTCACTTCAAACGTGTAGGCAAAATGAAAGAAAAACAAACAGGGACTGACAGGGAGTTACGGACCCGAAGACGTGATGCCGACGTGAACACGCCGTTGAAGTTGACGTCGAAAGGGCTGTTGTGGCAGAAGAGAACCCTCGTCTCCACTATCGCCGTCCGTACATTGTTCTCTGACTTCTCAACACCCACATACACGTGTTGTCGCTAAGGAAAACAAATAAGCAAGCTAATAAAGAAAAAAAATCCACTGAAGCCACTCGACAAAATCTCTCATAATGAGGAAAACCTCTGTACATCCACAAAGAAGATGAAGATTTTTGTCTAAAAATTCATCTCTCTTGAATTAAAAAAATTGTTTCAAAACGGAAGGTCATAATAACATTATGTTATATAATACAGCAAAGTATGGTTAGTACCGAAGTCAGTAATATTAATTATTTTACGTAAAAAATTTGATATTTCAGTATAATTTGAAGATGATTTCGCACATCTTGTGATTTAGGAAAATGCGTGCCGCAGGTTAGGGGGAACCCGTTTTAATTAATTTTTTCGCTTAAGTTTGATTGCAAATGACACAGAAACGAGTGAACCTTAATACAAACTATTGCTTTTACTTTTACTACATGTTCATTTAATTTTTTAAAAGAACTTTTAAATTATATTTTGTCATTCATTAGTATGTGTTTCTGCTTATATCGACATCTGATAAATGGCCCCAGTGGAGTGCGAAAAAACTTCTGGTCTTCTTGTAGTCAGGAAAAGACGAGAAGAAGTCAGAGGGGATGTTTGTTAGCTAGACTGGGCTTAGCCCAAGTCACACAACATTCCATTGTTGCCCGAAGAACCATTAATGAAACCTATTCAATGGCACCAGCTCCACGGGTCGCAGACAGGTCGTGCTCCAATAGTTGAAGGGCAACCACCCTGGATTGTCTGACAAGACTGCGCGGGTTGCGGGCCCTGTCCTTGTCGGCCTCATCACTGGTCCAGCCTGTGTAACATGTTCCATAACAAGACCGATGCCTTCTCACCATCATGTGAATATGTGGGTCAGCGCCGTGACCCGGGACACCAGCCAGACCCCATCTTTCTCGCTTGTTCTCAGAAGGTGCAAAAACGAGGCGCTAAGACTCCTGGACAGCCAGGTGTTAATTAATGACAAGCTTGTCGGAGGCGATGACTCATCGTAAAGGTGCTGGTAATAGGGCCATCCACCTTCCTTTCATGTAACCATGTACACCGGCCACACTATACTTTGATGTATAATTCAAGCACCTTCAAAGTCTCGCGGCTTTTCTGCCCCACAATTCCCGTATCCTGTTCAAACAATGCGACAGCAGACCTCGCACTTGCTCAGTTCCCTCATCTGTTCAGCTGTTGTCCATCACCAGCTCGGTGTGAACATCGTGAACTTTCTGTCTTGGTATATTTACCGTACCTGACCCTATGTAACCCCACACATTGATTTTAGAAACTAGAAACCATGGGATCCGATATTTACATCTTCACTTCAGTGGTTGCAAAGAGAACACTTTCCCAGCCTCATCCAAACTGCTTTCTTGTAGCACAGTTGCAATGTGTCACTGGATTGTTTCCTCATACTACACTCATTCTGCAGGTCACTCGCGGCAAGGACGTGTATATCTGTCTGCCGAGACCAACACTTATCTCTATGACATATTTTCTCAGACTTAAAACAAAGACCTAAAGAACTAATAGAAGTTTATTTGACAGCGACATTCGAAGACACCTGGCAAAAGGCGACTCGCATTTTCTGCGTCTAGTTACCGTTTGTATTCTTTACTTCCGGTATTTGAGGGAATCAGGGTGACACCACACTGACATGTTTGACGAAGACTTATTTTGGAGAAGGGAGAAGGAGAGTGGGAGGGGGTAAGGAAGCCCCTGGGGAGCTTTGAACTTAGCCTCTCCAACAAAGGTCAGGCAGCTCGCGTTTTGGGTCACACCTAACGATACCTTACAGGTGTGTCAACCCACGTGACCTTTCGGGACAATTTTTTTCAGTGCAATATTTGTTGCAGTACACATTCTAGCTTCCTAGTTAATTGGAAAAACCTTTGATTGATACTCAGTATGCATATTTATACAGCGTTTGCTTACATTTATAAAATTATAGTAGGAAAATATTTGAAGATGATTAAATGTGAAACGTTTTAAAAGAAAACAAAATAAAAGGACAACATTATTGTGATCTGTTGCAAGAACAGCAAATACAAATTTAAAACTGTCGATTCGAGAGAACAAACTGTTGGGTCTGTATATAAAACCAGATTTGTTGCCTGAAAGTTTCAGAAACCAACAGTCGATCAAACGTAGATACCAAAAAATCCTGAAACAAGCGATGCCTGATGCGTGACCGCAGACAAATGTCTCTGCTCACTGAGTCACTTACCTTTTTAAAGTCGACGATAATGTAGAGGTTGAAATATTCATTCTTGTCAATCTCCGCGACATAGGTCTGAGTGCTGTCATCCACGGCGAGAAGCTGGTGAAAGCCGTCGGAATCTAGCTTCACAAGAAAGGTGTTTTCCAGCTTCGTCTGCTTTGGTCCCTGAAGGTAAGACAAACTGCTACTTACATGCACATACAGTAACAGTCCTAGTATTTCCGTAGCGCAAAACCCAGCCACCAAGCACTCTAAAAGACACAAACATAAACACACACACACATATGAGACATCAACTACCTATCTGAAAGCAAAAAAACAAAACAAGATTATATGCAGTACAATCTCTTACACAGATATCTTGTTCAACTAACTGCAATCTGAGAACTCTGAAAAAAACCCCGAACGAGGTATTTACACAATAATACCTTGTGATGGATAAATTTTATGAAGGAAAGAAGGTATTACACAAATTTAATAAATAAAAATAGATATGGCTAACCTGTGTGACTAATTGCGACACCGCCGCCGTGCTTTCAAACTGAGCTTCATTCGAGCTGCCACCTCCACCACCACCATTACCATCATCAGCTCCACTACTACTCCTGTTGCTGGAAGCCACGGTCGCTGCAACGACAACCACCACCAGCAAAAGCACAGCCACGCCGACGCCGATGCCGACTTTGATGCAGCACGGCTTGCTGTAGCGCTGCTTGAGCGTGGCGCCAATTCTGTCCATGGCGACGACAGCGATAACGAAGGTGATAACACAAGGATTGTTTCTTCTCGTCCTTGTCTAGCCGACCAAGCGACGATGGACGATCTCTTTACAGGCGTTCAAGAAAGAGGGACATCGTGGTCCAGAAATAAGCGATGACTCATCTTAAGGATGTTTCACTTTACCTCTTTGAAAACAAACTAAATTATTTTCGCCTTCGGAACTTTCATGCGAAACTTTACTTTTCACTGGCGAAACTGGTGTTGACACTGTTTTCTCCGTTTTATGGAATGACAATAAACATGAAATATCGTAGGAATGTCACAGAAGCAGCTGAACCATGATTCACTATTGAGAGAGGCAGGTTACAGCCCCCATCCTCTAAAAAAGCAACAAACTGGACGAAGATGCACGAGAGGGTTCACAGCCTAAAATGGAGGTTAGAGTCCGTGGCCGACCCCTTGAAAGCGCGTGAGAGGTGGCGGAGGAGGCGGGGGTGGCGAGGAGAAAGGGTAAGGCGCTTGTTTCGAAATGCAATCACGCGCACTAGCAGGGTGAAATTTGTTTTGGAACCTCGTGCTAAGACTCGAGTCAATATTGAAACCCCGGGTCTCTAACCGGTGGAACGCTGGAAGGAAAGGGGAATGTTACAGTCAGCAGCGACATCTGGTGGTTACGGCGCTCGTCTGGATGGGTCGCAGATGTAACAACTTTCATTCCTTATCTTTGAATTCATAAGTTCATCATCTGTTTAAGGTCCAGAGTAGTAGCTCCAAGGACATTGTTTGGGATGTTACCCGACGAAAATGAATGGAAGAGAACTTCTGGATCATTGTCGGAGATTTGTGGCCGTTTCTTAAAGATTCCCGTTTCAGATAAAGTAAGACTGACATCGTCGAACCGACACCATCGTGATAAAAGATCGACAATAAGAAGTAACATCATTTTCGCACACACGGACATTTTCGAGATGCTAAGCATCGACAATTTAAAGAGGGTTTGTCGAAATAAAAAGTTTGCTAAATGTTTTTTTAATGCAGGAATGAGTGAAGGTCGTCGTACCTCACAGTAAACTCGCTCAGAAAAGACGAGCGGCTCAAACATCTAAGCAAGCATCTCATACAAGAGAGGAGGTTCAAGGAAGTGACTGATATGGTCTTAGTCTTTAACTTTGATAATACCACAGGCGTTCAGAAACCGAGACCAACGCTGAGGATTTATGAAAGAAGTAATTAGCTATCAAGTGTCGGAGAGAACCCACACAAAGTGGACGATGGACCGCGCCGACATTCTTAAAGTCGACGGTATACTTTGTTTACTTATTAAAAGTCATCGGCCTCCACATTACATCCCGGCTTAGAGACAATAAACCGAAAACAGAACAGACTACAGACTTCTATGAATGCATGGTCTGTGTAAGTCTGTGGACAGACCATAAAGCTTGAGATTTTTACCTTCGCCAACAAGATTTTTATCTCTTACCAATATAAAAAATGTAAGCTGTCGATCACACTAACAGTAAAAAAGTTGAATATTTTTTATAAGTAATCAGTAAAAGAAATAAATTGCATTTTTTTTTTGTTTTTTTTTTTGTAATGACATCGATTGCAGTGTGGTCAAAGGGAGGTAAGCGTTGAGTAATTGCTGATAAGTTGCCCTTGTCTCACCAAGTTTGTACGTATCACTCGTGCAACAACCTTTTTGGCAAAAAAATCTCGCGGCACAGGGCGACAGAGAACAGGACAGGAAACCTAGAGATGGACAGCCGCTCTCCAACTTGTCACCACTAGTCGCTCCGCCTCAAGAACATGGCGACACCAAGCGAGCCTCCCTGCCAACCCACGCCTCCGCCATCACGCAGCAGGTTCGGTAACTCTCGGCGCCAAGCACGACAGAACAGCACGATTACCTTCTCACTTTAGGAAACATATTTGAAAGAAACGAAAATTGTTTCTTTTGGAAGCACAAACAGTCAATGCAGCTGAGTTGCAGTTTTTAAAAGATTTATTGATTACATTAAGATTGTATTTTAGGAAGAACTAATTTTTTACACGAATTGTTCGAAATCAGATATACGAATGATTTTTTTAAAGTGCATCTGAATCCATTTTTCAAAGTCAGTATGTTTAAAATGCATCAAATTTCACGAGCAGCCCGGCACTCGTTAACTTGGCAAGGGATCGATTGAGCACAATGTTGATCGATCGACAGGTTTATACTTTAGAAACTGACTGCACCAGAAACCATTCAAAAGCCTGTAATTAATAATGGAGAGGGTTCAGCAAAGTCTCCTGTTGATGTGTTTCAGAAACGCGAGGAAGAAATATTCAGCGCAACATGTGATAAAACTTCAAGAAATTTTCAAATTTTCTGACAATTGAAATTTGTAGTACATGTTTTGAAAACGCTCTACCTCTCTACAAACATTTTAATTAGAGATTAAATATGGTAAAGATTATATTTTGACTATTTGTTTTTTGTTATTAGTAAGCATCGGCGTGGTTCAGGTACTTTACACAAACTATCGAGGTGATAGAGGCAGGGTTTATTTACACAGACCCTTTCACCAAAATCCAAAATCAGCTCCAGCCACAATGAGACTTAAAGGTCCTGGACAAGCCAGCTGTGGTCTGACAACTTCTGGCTCTCTTCCTGCTATGTTTCTTAACATACACTAGCTGCAGGATATGATCATCCTGCCATGATGATTGCCAACACAAAGTTCTAAATTTTGTACTCTAAGACTAGTGTCGTGCAGTTAATAATCCTAAATAAATTTACAAGAGACTGAGGATTGTTTACTGGGCTTGAAAAGAAAATTTCCAGCATTTGCATGGGACTGCAAATTAGTGTCCACCATAAACATTGTTACTTGAGGAGTTATTGTTAATGAAGGCTGTTCAAATGTTGCATATAAAATCCCATTAGTTTGCACTTGGGAAGCAGATGCTGTCGTAAATCGCTGAAGGCTGTCAATAGTTACATTTCAGGTTATAAAACAATCACTTGTTTACAATCTCTTCTAAACCATACCTTCCAGCCGATTCCCGTGAGGCACTCTGTTTTCACACCTTTTGGTGAAAAAAAACACCGGACTCCATTGCGGGAGGTATGGGGACCCAGCTGACAAGAAAAGTATTGAGCTATGCAACCCAAAATGTCAAGTATCAATGATTGGTAACATTCACAGACCAACTTAGCGTTTTCCTTGCTTTGCCTTTAACAAAGCTTGTTCTCTGGATTAGTAGCTATGAACTGGATGTAAGGAGGATACGGACCAAACCTCGAAATAAGTTATGCCCTTACGGTTCACAGGTGTTGTTCTAGTGACACCTAAATGGAGGCCATGCACCGCTTGTCCATTGCTGTAGAGATGCGTGTCCGTAGGAGTGATGTCCTTTCTGTCTACGTTACTAGAGGCTGTCTGCTTTCCATCTGTACTTGGTCTTTGCCTGGTGCTAAAGTTTGTGTCCACGAATAATCTGTGCTTCTGTTGGGCTACTTGATGTGTTTCGGATTGTTTTTCTGTGCCTGGGACATGTTGCTGTCAATGGATCCACTACGTCAACTATTTTTTGTCTCGACTACAACATCGGCGCCATCTTGCCGTTGCTTTGATTATTGGTCTGTGTGTCCCCAACATAGTATTAAGTCTGTCTTAGTTACCAAAATAATTCTAAATAATTGGCAGGAGGAAAATCAGCGAGATCCGCATGACCTAGCTGCTTCTTAGATAGCGCAGGCGCACAAACAATAAAATTATTACAAAATACCAACAACCAACAAACGAAAAATCCAGAGGCTCAAAGCGTGACGCAGGTCAAAGGGCAAAGAGATGAAGAGTGTCCAGCCTGTCTGACAAAGGGACATCACTCTTACGCTTAGTGATTCGGGAGCCCACGTTTTCGTGTAGCTGATTGAATAAAAAAAAAATTCAAGTATCTCTCTAAGGACTGTTCTTGAAACTGAGTATGACTGCACTCAGAAGATACTTTAACAGGAACAGCTGCTTGGACAGAAAGACATTAGCTTTTGCTCACTCTCTCCATTTGCACAAACAGACAAATTGGCATTCAGTCATCTTTATTATTAATCACACCAACATAGCTAAAAACTATTTGCTTTCCTGAGAAGAGTACATAAAAAGGAAACTGTTTTAACACACTTTCTTTTGCTTTCAAATATTTTATGAGGTAGTCAGGGAAACTACTCCTTGTATTGGAAGCGACCTCTCTGGTGACAAAATAACTAGACAAGCTGACATCAGTCCAACGTTTTAATAATTCCCTTGAAAGGGAAAGAAACACTCTAAGCGAAACATGTCCGTGTATTTGAAAGTTCACGCTGAGTATTATGGTCAAACAGATTTTCTCTGTGTGAAAGGCAGCCGGTTGTGAGAAAAAAGGAATTGGCTAAGACTACAGACCTTAACGCTTTCTAATCTTAATGTCTTTCGACACATGTTTGAGAGCTGTTTGTCTAACATTGTTCCGAATGTCGATAGCAAATCCGTGAAACATCAAACCGTGGGTAGACATGCACTCTACAGTCTTCACTCTATTCAACCACTGCTTTCGCCAAACACTTGAAGGTAGGTTGTCCCCATACTTCTTTCTCTGTCACGCAAAGAATAAATAATTAAAGTTTATTTACACGACACAAACAGAAGAGCAATGCGAATATTGACAATAGAACATTTCATGTCTTACTAAAATTGGTAGTTTGTCAGCTTTTCCTGTTTTTTAACCCTTTTTGCTTATCGACAGAATTTTGTGTCTTGCAAGATACGTTTGTTGATAAGTGTTGTCCGTGTGCGTGTGCGCCCACGTTCACACGTGTGTGTGTGTGTGTGTCCATCCATGCAGAAAAAAAATGTATTTTTGATCAAAGAATACAATGCACATGAACCCTTTGACCATACACCTTTGAACTTACGTTGCCAAAGAGCATCAAACACTCGCAGACACTAAACGTTAATGAAAGTTCCATGTTCAGACTACAATAGCAACTCTCTCGCTTATGATGTTTCTATCCACATTGAATCTGCACCTGATAACAGTTTGCAAAAACCACCTTTAATTCTCGGCGCGAGCCTGCGCAGTGCGTGGCTTTTAACGATTGGACAGGCGCCTGCTATCATGGCGGACAGTGAAAAGCGATTGGCTGATGTTTGGAGATGACTGACTCGGCTTTCGAGTTGGGCTTTGTACGTGACAGATGATGCGAAAGATTCGTCGATAACTGTTACTTGCTTCTCATCTTCCTGCGATCTCAAGTGCAAGCTGTCATTGTTGTCTGAAGACAAACTCCAGTGAAATGATGTGTTACACACTCTTTACTTTTATTTTCATTCTTCACGTTGCTGAAGTGTCTACGTCACCCGAGAGACCAGGTGAAAGAGAGGACGTGATGGGGACGTACTTTCTCATGAACAGGTATCAGTGTGAACGACTTTGTTGGTACCGGAAACTGTGTAAGACCTACACTTACATCTACAACAGGACCCTGGCCACTGATGGTAACTGTGTTCTACACGCTGACAACATCTCTACAGACACAACAAGCGGGGTGTCCATAGCCTGGATTGAAAGGGAAGGGTTTTGGGATCGCACAGTATGTAATAATATGTTAACATTTACATTTTCTATTGCTTCTTACTAAAAAAAAAAACAAACAAACAACTACTACCTACGTTCTTAGTGAATTTCTTAGTTTGCACGCTAAAGCATTACTACGAAAAAGCAGCAGCAGCAACAACAACAATTCTCTGGGGGCTAGTGTTTCTAGAAAGAAAGGCAAGGGTTAGACCCTCATAGTTTGGAAAATAATATTTATGTTTTCCCACTTTTAAAAGCCACATTTTAACTTCTCTCTTAACCAGACTTTCCGGGACACAGTCTTCTTGGGACAGTCTCTGTTTGTCGAATTGTGTAATACTGTACAACTATTTACTTATCTAGGTGTATCAACACAGAAACGAGTAAAAAATATTTTTTATGTACAGCTTCAATACAACGGGTGTCGGAACCGCTCTTGTAGTGATACCCAGGTGTGTGTACCCACCTTTGACTCTCCCTTCTACACGTGCTTGCCTTTTGTTGCAGGTAACTAACACAATGTAATGTTTCTTCTCAGTAAATAAAACTCTAAATCAGATTGGTCTACAGAAATTATGGGAAAAGTTCCACTAGTCTATGCAACTGGACTGATCCACTTTACAGTGCCTTTTATCTAATGATCTCTCTTTAAACATGGAAATTTTTATTTCTTCTTTAAAATCGTGGATTATAATAGAAAAAAAATCACGTACGTTTTTAAAATGCCGGTGGTTCCTGACTGAGATTTGTTAGACATTTTTATTTTGAAAAAAGAATTCGCACAGATGGTAAAAGGTAAAGCAGCGTTCGGTAGTGCCACCATCCTGGGGTCAGTGGTGGTCAATGAGTTGTCTACACAGTTGTTGGCACGAGTTTATAAAACGAGTAATTTAGGTAGATTGTACCTTCCGTACATGCGTGAGTGGAATGGTTCTGCTCTTAAAAGTGCTGGTAATATTACCATATAGTCTGAAATCACAGCATGATATTATAGATATATCTATATGATACAGTGTAGAGCTTAAAGTGTCTATACGTACCTGATTTTCGGATATAATTTTGTTATAGAATGTCAAGCGCCCTCTCGAGATGACGGTGTCTACAGCAATGTGACACTGCTCCAGGGTCAAAGGACACAGTTCACGTGCAACTCGTCTCTGGTGTGGGCTCCACGTCACGCCGACAAGACGGTCACGTGTCAAGTCACCGGCAAGTACAGTGAGCTGAAAGGGACGTGTAAAAACGCCACCTACTACTCACCGGTAAAGTTTATATAAAAGACTTTTACTACGTATTTTTCTAATAAATAATTCCTAATAGCTGTTCTTTCGTGTTGTAATCTGGATCTTTTTGTATAGTTGTTATTGCCTTCATTAGGCTCCCAACTAACTCCACGCCCATCGTGCCTGTGTGTGTGTGTGTGAATCTCTTTCTCTCCCTATATATATATACTTCTGGTGTCATGTGTCTGTAATACGCAGAGCGTGCCATTCAACAAGCCATTGCCGGATGTCGTAGCAGAAGGATGGGAGGCCTGCATCAAGGGACATTTTACCACCATTGGACCTTTGTTGACCAGGTAAATGTCGAGTTATTTTAACTTATATTCACGAAAAATGTCTTGCATAATTTAGAAAAACAAGACCTGCCCTACTATGAAATAGTGAAAACATTCCAATTTTTATGTCCGGTCGTTGTGTGAGAACTTTGTCACAGTCACTTGTCCTGTTAAGATTAATGTAACCTGCGCCCGCAAACATATCGTTTGTTCTTGTTACAGAATGGTCTTCAACTTTCAAGATGATCAGACTGGTTCCTGTGATTTGTTTGGTGCTGATGGTGGAAACATTTACCTTTCACTAGATTTCCGTAATGAATTCAGTGGAATACAGCATAAGGTCATGTGGTTTAGAACTTCAAATAACTGTCAATGGTTTATTCCTCAAAACACAGTTGGAGATCTTCCACTAAATCGTGGCGACAACTTTGAAATCACTTTACGGATCCTGACCAACAACATGATGGAGGTAAATCAGGAGGGACTGAGGAAATGTGTGTGTGTGTGCGCGCGCGTAGGTAGATATAGGAACACAGGTGTGTAGTCTTTGAGAGGAAGTAGAACATAGTTAATATACCTCTGGCTTCAGGAGTTCACGTAACAAGATCTTTCTCCGTTATTTTACATATCTACGTTCTGAAATTACATTTGATATACACACATTCTTTTTGTGTAGTTTCAACATTTTAAGAGTTTGAGGAGAAGTGGTTTTGATTTTATCGCAAGATCATTAGGAGCAGCAAAGATAATTTTTGAAGAGAAAAGTCCATGAAGGTAGAAATGTTGAGGATGAATAAACTGGCAGACGAGATTCAAGAATGCAGATGTCTATTGAACAGCGATCTCAGATAATTGGCAGAGTCATAAACATAAATGTTGTTAATTTTGTCTGTACTGCGAATAAGAAATCACCAATGATGATATTAGTAAAAGGGATATTGATGACGGTTTTAACGACGACGGCGACAATGGTGATGATATATTCATTGCCAAAACTTTAAAGCATCCCTTTTGCAATGCTTTGTACAGCTAACACAAAATTTACTAATAAACTTCTTTTTCATTTTGCAGATTATTTTTAAAAATCTGACGACCCTACAATTTGACCTCACGTCCAACAATGTAAACTTGACAGGTGCCACCTACCTGGAGATCATCCGTGACGTCACACTTTCCTACGTGGATCTCGGCAGGAGCTGTGATTAGCGCCCAGATCGTCTGCAAAGAAATTTACCTTCTTTTGAGTTCTTGTCAGTTCATTGACATCGAGCGAGATGAGAACAGTCATCACCACATAATTCCATTTTCTTGATTAGTTACAATACACAATCGTTTGTCCTCTAAAAAAAAAAAAATGCCACAGAGTACGAAATGATTGCACAGAGTCTGTTAGTTCCTTGTAAATGTATATTTTAACTTGCGGACCTATATATTGTGATACACTAAGATCCCACCAAATGTTTCGTGCCTATTAAAATTTGATATGAAATATATCGGCTAATTTATAATAACAATAATAATAATAAGTGGGAATTTATAAAGCGAAATATCTCCGCCAAAGGTGGAGTGATTGCGCAGAACAAGATCACAAAATAATAAAAAAGATGTTGAGCAAAATCACAAAATAGCAACAAAGATGTAGAAGGAAGAACAATGCGAGGACTCCTGTGTTTCAGAAGAAAAGGGCGATCACTGCATGTAAATTTAACGGTAACGATTCCAGACTATAAGGTAAGTGACATCAGACTGGAAAGATATCAAATAATCTTGAGAATATGAAGAAATGTTATCATATGAAACTGCAAAATGGTGATCATCACTTCAGTTTACTCACTGTAGCTAAATGTCGCTGCGTAAGCAGTTGAAACATGGCGGAATGGACTCCAGCCGATAGATTCAAACAGTTCGCACTTCAAAATAACATTACATACATTATGTACATTATATATAGGTTACATACAGTCCTGTTGCAAATCAGAAAAGGAAGAAAACGCATCAGAAGGACGCGTAAACATGAAAGTCCAACACTTTTATCCAAATCGAAGCACGACCACAAAACATAAACAAGATCAAAGAGAGGCGATCCCGTCAGCCGGTTAGGCCAAGGGACAGAACTCTCACACGTCGTCTGAACTCGTGTCGTCAAGAAGTGATGTTGAAGTGATGGTGAAGTCTTGTTTATTTATTTTTTCACTGTATTACAAGACAGAAGTGTGTATATATATATATCCTTAGAACCGAAGAATTAAAATTCGTGTCAAATTTTCCTAGCTGTATTTCAAAAAGTAGTTACAAACAACGATAGACAAGAAAAGAGCGTGCAGTTTATTTCACTTCAATCTTGAATGGTTAGTTAGTTGGTTAACTTGAAAAATGGCAAAAAGTAAATCAATGAAAATCGAGAAAGAGGTATAAGTATTCTTTCCTTGCAAACAGGCCGGCGTAAGAAAAAGTATGATTTCTAAAAAATGTCATTGATTCTATAAGTCAATGTAGCGTTCTCTAAACAGAATTAATTATTATCTCATGATCGCAAAGTGCATTATTAATCAGATTTACAAACAAAGCTCGCCTCATATAAAATGTCAAACTAATCCACAAAAGTAAGATAAGATAAAACTTTATTTGTTCCAGAGGGCAATTCTGGTGCAGCTCAATCAAAAAAAAAAAAAAAA
>SRHC01003245.1:0-29935 GCA_004794325.1 Pomacea maculata
GTGGAAAGTAGAGCAAAGAAACAAGCAGACAGCTTAGACATTGCCAAGAAAGGGGAAGATGATAGAATTGTTACTTATAAATAAATGTTGTCAATTGTTGTAAGTTGTTGATAGTTGTTGATGAGAGTTGCTGATGGTTGTTGTTGATGGTTGATGTTGATAATTGTTGTTGATAATAGATGATGATGATGATTGCTGTTGATGGTTGTTGTTGATTGATGGTGGTTGTTGTTGGTGATTATTAAAAGTTGTTGATGGTCGTTGTTGATGGTTGTTGATTAATGGTGATGAGTGTTGCGTGTTGTTGATTGATGGTGGTGGTTGTTTGTGGTTATTAAAAGTTGATGGTTGTTGTTGATGGTTGATGTTGATAATTGTTGATAATTGATGATGATGATGATGATTGTTGTTTATTATGTTAATTGATGTTGATGAGTGATGATTGCTTTTGATGGTTGTTTGTTGATTGGTGGTTGTTCTTGGTGGTTATTAAGAGTTGTTGATGGTCGTTGTTGATGATTAAGGGTGATGAGTGATGACTGTTGTTAATTGATGGTGGTGGTGGTTGTTTATTGTTCATACTGGTTATTCATACAGCCAAGGAGCCAAGGAGCCAAGGGAGTCCCCAGCCCTGCCTTCCAGCCAGGGTGGTGCTCGGTCCTGGCGAGGGTGCGGTGCCATGCCCGAGTCCCCAGCCCTGCCTTCCAGCCCCCATCCTTTCCATCAGCCCCTCCTCGCAGTGGTAGGACTGTTCCATCATGGGCTTGTAAGAAGCCGGTGACCGATCTGACTCACCATACGTGGTCTGAAGTGAAGGGTGTTAGAGGCGGGTTAGTCTATGCGATGATACACATACCGCTGTACAATATTTCTGATTATACCTTAATAAGAAATAGAGATTAACAAGAGTCGAAGAGACACTGATTTTTATCGCCCTGTACCTTGTTGTGGCCACTAACGGACATATGTGGGTGAGGCTCGGTGGACTTACAAGTGTTCTAAAGAAGGAAATTTAGAAATAAACAAATTTACAATAAAGGCTAATGGATTAAAAAAAAAAAAACCACAGTATGTCTTCAAATGTTATTATTTTGAGAACGTTTCAGTAACGTGTCTTGTTTTTTGTTTTTATAAACTGGCATGATAAATAAAAAAATTTTAACTGATCGCTGCTGACGTTTTCTTACTTTTCATTAGTGATGTTGGTAACTCTACAATTTAATCACAGATTAAAGAGACGAAGCTACCCAGACAATGCCTGATAATATTTACCCACTTGGTATTGCCCCAGCCCCTGGACTGACATACCCGAGCACGCACGCAGCCCAAACATTTAGCAGTCTTTCGGAAAGTCAAGCGACAATGTCCGAAGATCCGTAATAAACAATTCTTTGTGACATTCCTTTCCTTACACACAAGAGCAATGGCAAACTTATCCACTCAGGTTTTTTTCCCAAGTGCCCTCCCACCTACAGACCCCACCAAGCCTGATAGAAACTATCGGACTGTAAAGGTTCAATTTGCATAATGGACTATTCGGCGGAAGGTCTTTTTTTTCTATAACTTTTAGCATCTGGACCACCTAAGTGCTGTGCCGAGCTTTCTAGTGCTACCTCTCCACCTTCCCCTCCTGCATTCCATCCTCCCTCCCACAAAGACAGCCACACACGGACAACGGACGTCCTGCCTCTGTGCTGCTAAGCAGTGAAACTCTCTTCCTCATCATATTCGCCACTCGGACTACAAGGCTACATTCAAGCGTTTTCCGTTGTAGCCTCTCTTATAAATCTCTCTCTTTCTCTCTCTGAGATAAAATCAGAAATATTGTTGAGCGGTTTGTGTGCCATCCCATGGACTGAAGTGAAAAAAAAACCCCCATTCAAATATAAAATGTATAATACGTTTCTCATATATTCATATAGGGCTAGATGTAAAAAAAAGAAACAACAACTTTTGCTTATTCTATTACCCACGTAAATAAAGATTTAACATTTGTAAGCAATAAAGGTAACAAACGTTTTCCGCTGCCCGGCATTTTATTCACTTCCAGGAATCCTTTTCTTTGAGTACGGATCAGTGACTAAAGTAATGTCGGGGACGAAACGAACATCGATATTTAACAGGGACCTACAGGCCGAGCTCCATTTATAAAGAAGGAAAGAGGAATGAACAATGACAGTGGAGTGCGGGGCGACAAGTGTGGATGACAGTTTTCTGCTGCACATGGTGGACGCAGTGATGTAACCAAACACCTGAATAACGATCGTCATAAGAACGCTTTGAAGTTGGAAGCTTCTAGAAAGCCTATCACAGGTACAGTGGAACCTCGGTTAGCGAACGCCTCGGATAGCGAATATTTCGGTTAACGAACAAAAATTTCGTTAAAAGTTTGTCTCGGATAGCGAACAAAATTTCGGATAACGAACAGTCACGTGAACCACACGTGACCGACCAGCATGTCATCATTCGCGCTCGAGACACAGTTACGATCAGTCGTTCCTTACCTGTGAGCATCCTTCTTATTTAGTGATTTTTGTCCTTTATTTTAATAAGATAATCCTCAATCATGGCTCCAAAGAAGATTAAGAGCAATAGTAGTGAGGTAATGACAAGGAAGCGGCCAACAAATGAATTGAAAAAGGAAATGATTTCAAAGTATGAAGGCGGCATGCGTCTGTCGGATATGTGATGTCGTATTACCCAAGAGTTTTACAAAAAAAGACAGAAGGAACAGACACTGGACAAGCTTTTTCCTTTAACCTAAAAGTTAAAGAAAAGGGAAGTCACCCCCGATTTTATAATGTCACGTGTGCTCATGGAGGGGGAATCCAAGCAGTAATTCCACCCCTTCCTCCCCACAGCTGCTTCCACCAACGCCGTAAAAACGGCAAGTTTACTTATGTTTAAATGCTTTCGTTAATGTTTTTATGTTTATTTAACTCCATTTATATTGCATTATAACTGTTCTCATTACAAATACCTATATAGCCTGTAACTTTCAAATATTAGCGAGTCAACAGGGGCTGGGAACCAATTAAATCTATTTCCTTTATTTCTTATGGAAAAAATTGTTTCGTATAACGAACATTTCGGATAACGAACAGCTTTCCAGAACGGATTAAGTTCGTTAACCGAGGTTCCACTGTACTTCTCCAATGTTGAACCTGGCCATCAAGAAGTCAAGTTAGCAGCCGAGGAAGGTACTTTTGCGTCTCATGCAGTTTTCCATAATCACAGTTTGAGATCAATGGACTGCTCGTCGAAATTGCTTCAAAAAATATATGATCTGAAATTCACATGTGCAAGACCCGAATACGAAGCAATCGTTGCAAACGTCTTCGCCCCTTTTATAATGAACAAAGTAAAGATGCAAGTGAGTGATGCCCGTTTTGTGACAGTGTTCACGGGTGCTTCGAACCACAAAGAGTGAAGATGTTTCCGCTGATGATACTACACTTTGTGCCACTGTTGGGCGTGCAAATTAAAATATTGGAAATAGAATCACGTCCAGGAGAAACTGCTGAAATTATTTGCCAATTTATTGCAAATTGTTTACTAAAACATGAAATGAAAGAGAAAATTGTAGGTTTTTGCGCCAACAATACGAATACTAATTTTGGAGGACACAAATTGCTTCAGAATCCTTTCAGACAAGAGAAGTAAGGCATATTTGAAATTAGTTTAAATAGAGACACAAATACTTCACGTCCCGTGGACTGAAGAGCAATAACAACAATAAAATTTCATGCACCCTACTTCCTAGCATTGGATTGAATGGGAGGTAACTGTCACACCATCTGTTCCATTAGTTTACAAGGCTTATTTCCCTTTGTCAAGATTATATCACTAAACTCGAAAGTCATTCTATCATAATTGATTATAATTAAGAAAGCCACATTGCATAGTGACTATTTCAGTATTCAGTAAGTCCTTTTTATTCTTCACAATTTTTTCGTCTGTTCTGATTGATCACAATTTGTAACAAACCTTTTACCAGTCAGATTTCATTAATTTTCTCTCCTTGAAAATTTTATGAAGCGACATTTTGTTTGAAATGAAGGGAGAATGAATTGATAACATGATAATGACATTCTCAGCCAGTGGAATCGACTATTCTGGTTCATTTGTGCACATCTGTCCTGGATCGAGCAGAGAATTAGTTTAACTGACTCTATATATAACTTCTATATAATTGTTACTTTGTTTTCTACAATTTGATCAACTTGTAGTTCCAGATTACTGATTTGTGTCCTGATAATTACACATGGTAATAAAGTAATAATATGATAATAAATAAACAAGATTTTTTAACAATGTAAAAGGACATTTTGTGACACACATAAAATTGTCTATTTTTAACCCTGTATGAAAACATAAGTTTAGAATTAGAAGATTTATTATTATCTTTGACCAAAGTCATTTAAGATATCAAAAGGACTCCAGATTATTAGTGAGAATCGTCCACAGCGTGCGTTCGTTCATATTATGGTTGAACATGCTACTTGTTTTTAAAAAAAAAAAAGAAAAGAAAGAAAGCTGATTTCTAGCCCAATAAAACATCGTGATAACCCTTGTGGAGCCTCAGTAAAGTTGCACCCACAATACATGTCGAAGGATCCGGAAGTCGATATAAGCGGAAGCTATCGAGCGTGACCTGTGAACTTTCAGGCAGTTGTACAACTGAGAGTTGGCCTGGTAGGCGCACCTTGACGCTGCGGCGTGTTGTAATTTGGTGTAAGCTGAAGGGATTATGTTCTGAGCACGTGAGTCACTGAATGTTGCTTTTGAATGCCAATTGCGCAGCGCATCGTATATCATTGGGTCTTATATCTACTTGTAAGTGAATCGCGATCATGCGTCCGGCTTCTTCTCAGGTCTTCTGCTAAGTACACAACGCAGCAGACTTTAGGCAGTCAGTGCCTGTAGCAGACGCGCTGTTCGAAGATAGTTTACACGAAATCGGATATTAGCTTAAGCTCATTTTAAGCACATCTAAGAATAGATATATCTGTGTCAAATAGAAAACCCATTGTAAAGGGACTAGGAATATAGATTGCAGAGTTTTGGTCTGACATCTGATTAGATGACAGTATGTCAAACAAGCAAATTAAAATCTCTTTTGCTTTTAATCTACTAATGCAGACTGCATGAACAAAAAATAATTTATTTTTGGTCGCAAGGAGAAAAGAAATAGTGTACAGTAATATGTATAATAACATTTGTACATGTACACACCAAACGGCACAAAATTAGCACACATATCATGTTTGATCAAAGTAACAAACATGTGCTATCCGATTGGCATGTTTTACAGTTTGTATAGCATTTTTGAAAACCTTTAAATGATTATTAGAACATTTGGAATGTGTCATAGTTGTTTAGGCATGGCTTTCTTAAAAATGTGCCTTTTTTTTCAAAGCATGAATGTCCTTAAAGAGTGCATTGTTTTCTTTTGACGAAACAGCTACTATACAACTTCATTATTGCAGAAACAATTAAAGTCATATTTCACTGTCAGAATGAAATATGGAAGTTAAAAATTAACAGTGTGGTAAAACATTAACTAATGTTTAGTCAGTATTCAATGTTGGAGTTGATGTAAAAATATCAGTGTGCGCTTACAGAGATCAGCCAAGCCTTATGCAGAAGTATTATTATTACGGATATACAACATGTACAAAGCCTTGTATGACTGCTGTCCATTGTTACTAAGTAATAACTAGTAATTCAAACAAATAGAGTAGGCAAACTTCCTTACAGAAGAGATCTTATCATTTAGTTATTTGATTGTGTTGTGTGTGTGTGTGTGTACAGTCATAACTCATTATCTTGCCACTGTCTACCCAACACCGATGCTGGGCAAGGTGAGTAGAAATGTAGAGGGTATATGATCCATAACTAGGGGTAAGTTTGGGGGATCTCCATTCAGTCATGTCGTGGTGAATGAGGGAGGGTGGATGCAAGTAACAGATGGCACGATAACTAGTTGAATCCATGTATATATTGGTTAAATTAGCAAATCAATTTAACAGTGGGCGAGAACTGGTTGTAATGCAGCTAAACAGGGTTAACGGACTGACGATAATAATTTCAGTACAGGCAGCTTTTCCTAGATTGTGTTGTGTTTATATATGCAATCCTTGCAAATGAATAAAACAGAACTAGCTCAACATATTCTCCACTGCTATCTTATCTTTAATAGATTACGTTCACATGAAGTCTCTATACTTTTGACAGAAGAGGACATGTGAGTGACTGTTGGCTGATAGGAGTGGGAAGTAAAGAAATAAAAAAGTTACAGAAGAATGAGCAAAATTTGCAAACTTAAAGCTTTCATGAATAAACAAAATCACAATACTAATGTGCTATGCTGTCAATAAGTATAAAAAGATGTAGGGTTTTTTTTTTTTTTTGCAGAATTTGCACAAATCACTGTCTTATTAAGCTGGTAATGTTTTGTTTGGCTTTGACCCATTTGAGTTTCATGCCTATGCAAAGTTTCATTGGCTGCTTGTATTTATGGTCATATTCATGTAGGATTATTTTCTTACACATTTAACTAATACAGTGAAGGTTGGCTGTCCTGGGTTCAGCTCTAGTCTCAGGCAAGTTGTTCTTTCTCTGCATGTGGCATCTGTTTACAGTGCTGGCTGCCTTGCCATGATATAGCTTTCGTTGCTGGCTCGGTATACAACACCAATTCTCTCCCCCACCCCTGTTACACATTTAGTTCATTAGGCCTCATTCTTAAGGCTGATGTGATTTTAGGGGCACATAACGGTGTCATGGAAATTTTGATGCATTATGCAATTAACAAAGCGTATAAAGTAACATGTTGGCAGGATTGATTTGAAATAAAACAATCATTACAAATAATTGCAAATTTGTTTTCTGAGTTCACTTCGATGCCACAGCTTATCGATGCTAGCATGATTATAGTCACAACATTTTATTTTGATTTCTATTACAAATGACCCTTTATTTGTTTAGCTCATAGTTGCATGCCTGCATGTGTTTGGTAATTTTGCAATCAATATACATGTAAAAGAACAATTAAATAACATTAAGCAAAGTTGAGTAATGCAAATTAACGATGTGAAATCTGTCCTTTTCTTTATTGTTTTGTCCAAAATGTTTCCAGACACATTCAGCATTGCAGACAAGCTGTACCCAGAAGGAAACACAAATGGCAGATGAGAGCGAGACACTCAAAGACAATGGTGAACTGCTGGAAGAGATTCTGTTTGACAACGTCTATGACCTGCATGAGGAAATCTCTAAGTGAGTGTCACAATTTTTGTGGTCGGTATATCTGCTAAAGTATATATCTGCATCTTTTTTTTCTATCAAATGTATTCCATTCTTGCTATTTATATATTTCTTTAATTGTTAGTTTTATTTCATGAAACCTCTAGATACACTGGCATCCTGGATATTTTTTAGCTGAAAAGGCATTTATTGATGGTAGCATGCCAAATCACAATGTGTAGGTATGCATATAATATGCATGCACATGCTAACACTTATTTGTGTATGCATGCTAGCATTTTCGAGAGAGATATGTCATGCTTCCAAGACCATCCTGCAGCAGAAATGAAACTGGAGCCAAAACATTGATTTTTATGATAGTTCCTGTCTTGGTGCTGTGCCTTGAATGGCTGTCAATCAGAAATTGCCAATGTGCACTTAAGTTTTTATCAGCAGGAGTCGCCATTTTTCAGATGGGAGGATGAGGAGTGGGGAGTATCAGTGTTGCAAAGTGATGATGTTGGCATTGAATGTTGGAGCTGCTGAAGGTTTATCTTCTGCCGTAGTTTGCTCGCGTGCGAGTTACAAGGTTGTTGGAGCATCTTGTAGGAAGCAAGCTTTGCAGAGTGAGCGAGAAAGAAAGTAACATAGACAGAGTTTGTGGGTGACAGTGAGAATGAGGGAGAGACAGAAAACAAAGTAGCAACACACGTCATTTGGACGCCAGTTTTTACTGACCTCCATCAGACAGATTAACTGTCAACAAATGAGAGGTGTTTATCTTTCATATGTTTTTCTTGTCAATTTATATTTAACGAAAACATTTGGAGGATGTCATCATTTTGGGGGCTTAGAAGGGAATGTCAAGTGGGAGACCAAAAGTGGTTTTTTGTAATTTGTTGCTAGGCAGTCAGGGAGGGTGGTGGCGACTCGCCATTTGGTCATCATGTCTAACTTGTACCCAACTTGTGAGTGTCCAAATATTAAAGCGAGAAGGTAGCTTACAAATCGGTATCTCCTGAGGGTCGTAGTTCGTATCCTGTAGTAGGAGGATTTAAAAAAAAACTATTGCTGGGGGAACTGGGGGGGGGGGGTCGCTTTTCTGTCCGATGCACAGGGCGCGGCAGCTGCGTTTGTTCCGAGCGCCCAGTGGAAGCCACTGATTGCGAAAAGGCCTCTTGCTTCTAGTCCGAAAAACAACACATGAAGGAAAATGAGAAAGAAAGTGTGGATATTTGGGAGGAGTAGAGTTCACTTCATGTACGACGAGAGAGCAGACTATCATCAATAAAAATAAATAAAGAATCGGTGGTCGCAAGCAAAATTAAAAACACTTTTTTTTTCAAAATGCAGGAGTGGGGTTAATGAGCACAGCGAGTTATGTGACATGAATATTAAACTCTGAATATAACAGCATGTGCTTTCATGCAATGTGTGCGCGTGCGTGCGTGTGTGTATATATCTATCTGAACTCCCGTACCCATTTTTCATGGAACAACAGCACTGTGCTTTGTGTGGATGTCAGTGTGTAGACGGAACAGTATCCAGCGCTGAGTAAGGCTCGCTCGAAGAATGACAGTGCTTTCACCTACTCGACAATACCTTTTGTTTGGCTTTGTCGCGAAATTTGCCACCTCCCCCGCCCTCACCAGTATAATCCCTCCCGGGCTGGCGGGAATATATTTCATTCACTCATGATCGTGGGGAAGCGTTGAACGTCTGTACCCGAGGCGAGACTTTCTAACTTTCTCTCTCACCCGCGAAAATTTGGACGACACCTTGCCCTTGTACCTTCTGGCACTGGTGCTCCCATTGACACAACAGCACCACCCTTTGTCAGAACATACCCGGGGCACTTTCGGAGTTTTATGGCTGCAGACGACAAAATCCCGCTTACTGTCGGGTGGGTTGAGTGAACAGCGGTCAGGCTTTCTTGTTTGGCTACCTGAGCGCATGTCTGAGAGTGTGATCTCATTACTCTTGTCAAACACTTCCATCCAACACCTTTTGTCCTTACAAAGAGGTTTCATGTTTCCTTCCGCTTCCTTGGGCACAAAATACCTGTAGTAGTTTTGGCATGATACGTGTAGTGATTTGGACAGTTTTCCTGCCTGGTTCTGGTTGTCATGTTCTTCTCGTTGGTCTGACTGATTGTGTGTCAAGCAGAGAGATATGCTGCAGTAACAAGTTCTCACTCTGTAGTTTTTCAGTGGATTGTTTTTGTCGTTTGCTGTCAATCACAACACCTGCAGCCACTCCTAACTTTCCGTTTTCTGCAAGGAAAAAGAAATGTTTGACAAGAACCATGTGATCATTTTCCTCCTGCCCGATTTTGTGGTAAGGAAAGGGAAACAGTGGAAAGGGGAACAAATAGTTATACTCTGTCAGGACAGAGAGCTAACTCCTTGTACTTCCTGATTCTTGTATCTGACCGGTACCTGTGGTTCTCTATGCGCGTGTCGTGTGAACATGTACGTAAAACACGCGTGTACACCCATTCATATCCAAACATACATTTCTTGGCTGGTGTCATGTTATTAATTGTTTATACTTCCTGATACATGTACTTGTATTTGACTGGTACATCTGGTACATTTTTTGGGTGGGTAGGTTGGTGGCGGCGTGTCAATGTATCTCCTATTTGTGAACCCGAACTTAAAACACTCACCTTCCACACACACATTTTGTAGAACTGTGTGTATGTGTGCTGATGACATTGTTTTTGTTTCACGCCGTCAAAATAAGAAGTTTCAGTGAGCAAACTGGTGTTGACACCTTTACGACCCTAGAATCAAAGTCACGTGCAACAAGGATGCTCTGGCGTCATTGGTTTTCAGTCGCCTTCACTTTTTGTTTGCCTCTGAAGAGTATGGAAGAGGGCAGTGGTTCTACAAAAACCTCTGTTCGCCACCTTCAAACGGCAAAAAAACTGGTTTGGTCCGGCCATGTCACGATGCCTTACCGAAGACTGTAGGAGTGCGTGGACGAAGGTCGATGTCGTGGTTAGCAAAGGAAAACATCGGCTTGGAAACATCAAGGAGTGGTCAGTCTGCCAGATGTAGCAATCTTATCAAAGGTTCTAAAGATCGGCTCCAGTAGCGCATCTTTGCTGCTGCTGCGTGTCATCGCATCCCTCTAACGTCTAACCCGACGACTAGTACTAGTACCCTCGACGGACCTACTTGTTCCTAATGCAGCCGATACCAGTAAGGAGATGATGATGATGATGTGAACAAGGAGAGTGCCAATGACACCAGAGAAGAGCAGCATATCCTAATCACATAAAAATTAAAGCTACCGGCCAAGATTAACACTCACGAAGTTATTAAATGCTTACACTTACAAAGCTGTCCTGTGCCAAAGGAAATAAATATTGACATCAACAGATGCTACAGTAAATGCGTTCCTTTAGGAACAAACCCTATTTCGTGAGAAATAATACGTAACTGTATTAAGAAATGTCGGCATAAATACTCAACACTAACTAAGCTATATTTTGCCTAATAGGTAACTGTAGTAACTCTGCTATAGTATTCCAGATAATACGTAACTATATTAATAACTGTCTTCTGATGGAATAAAATACTTAGCTACACTAACTCAGCAGTTTTATGCCAAAACATACAGAACTAAGTCGGCATCGATACTGTATCGTAATAAATAAGTTTTAATTTAATATCGGCCTTATACGCAGCTTTTGGAAGGTTGTTGTTGTTGTGAAATACTTGTCGCCTGCCTTAAAGGCAATATCTTGTGGATTCCAGTTGTCTGTGTTTCAGCCTAGTCCGCTTCCACCCACGTATCAGCACCGTCCTGCTTGGAAGTCGACTGATGTTGGTGAAGACCTGGTTAAAGAGAGCAGCGATGGGCACAGTTTTATCACCTGCTTATCGCTCTTCTTCATTCTTGATATTTTTATTCTTTTTTGCGTGTTTTTTTAAGCTGGCGGGGAGATGCCAGATTTTGTGTTCTGAACCGAAGCGTGCAAAGATTCCACGCCGCACGTGTTGCTGTAGTCTGTCTGCACTGTTCGTGCATGCTGTCAGGTAGTTTTGCTGCCTCCTTCTCTTCGGCTCTTTAGGTTATCTTTTCTTGTCTCGGTAGGACATGATGAGAACATCTTTACAGAAAAAGCAACAACGTCTGCATCAGAGTGAGGGGGAGAGAGAGGGAGAAAGGGGGTGTGTGTGTGGGAGGAACGAGGTGAGGGTTAAGGAAAGAGAGAACTGCAGGTTTGCAAGTTATTTTAGGATCAGAACTAAGTATTTCTTATAACTTTGTTTGAAGTAAAAGTCCGACATATCTTTCCCGACTTTGTGTCCAGTTTTTCCGCTCGGCTTACCCTCGTTTCATGCCTGTGATCGATGCCGGTCGGGTTCTGATTTCATTACCAGGCTGTAGATAGCTTAGCGTAGAGCGTGCCCTCTCTCCCTCCACACACACCACACACATTCTACTCTTAAAGCATTTTAGCGCTTGGTTTCTTTTTTCTTTCCTTTTTGCGATGAGGAAACATGTCCAGACAATGTTATTGCGATGCATTTGTCTGTACGTATATAATTTCATGCTTTCTCCTATGCTTGTTGAGATGCGTAGTTTTTAAATTTTTTTTGGAGGCGAGAGGGTGGAATGCAGAAACGTTGCTTTTCATCTTTAAAACATTTTGCCGACGTCTAGGTATAGATGATAAAAAAGGTAAAGACAGGTCGTAAAGAAAGTGAAATGTTAAAGCCCCTGGGGTTGTCTTTGGACCAGCTTTTGTGAGGGTGGTGCCCATCTCCCCACTCCCGCCTTTCCTTCATAGCTTCTTTATTTTTCCCATCCGTCTGTGGCGACTAATACCCACTCTACAGGTGGGTTAACTTACTGAAGTACACCGCGGGTACACCTAGCAGCGAACCTACTAGTGTTCTATGTGTGCAATGCTGAGTGCTTCTGGAAAAATATCTTGGTTCGGACACTCTTTCTCTAATCATCAAGGGCCGTAGTTATGAAATTGTATTTCCCAGCGCAGAATGGGGACCTCAAGGAAAAGCATTTTGTTTCCGAAGTTGTAAAGCATTGTCGAAATCCCGAGGACACTACCTCATGTTTCTTGACACCCCAGGATATCTTTATGACTACAGTTCCAGGGGTAAACATCATCTGCAGGGTCTGAACAACAGTTTATAACTTTGGAAACACACTTGTCCTTGAATTCTCCCTGTTGACCCAGGACAACGACACCCTCGCTTCATAACAACGGTCTCAGGCTATCATCTCTCCCTTACCACCACCACCACCACCCACACAACCACCAGTGATAAGACAGAGGAACACTTCCTTTAAACTGCTGTCGTTGTAGGATGGATGTTTGTGTATATTGTATAAACTTGAATGAACAGAGGCAGATGTGGCATTGTCAAGCGTGTGTTTTGTTTGTTTGTTTTTTGTAAGACATCTAAAGTAAAAGTCTGCATTCGCTTATAGAAACTTCAGTTTGCATTCTTTTAGGTAAACATCATTATTGTATCATTTCGATGACTCATCGTTTAGCTCAGTGGAAGCTGGTTGGCTGATTGGTTTCATTGGATGGCTCTTTGATTGGCTGGTTTGGTAATGTGAGAGAAATGTTCTTTAACCTAGAGGTTGATGGGTGAGGAGAAAGAATGAAGTAAGAAACAAGAGTACCCGTATGAAACCATCGACTATTAACAGTATCGGCAAGAAAACAAGCGCATGTGCTCCGATATGAGATTTGAACCCAGGGCCACCCAATCCACACTGATATTTGCAGGTGTGTGTGTGTGTGAGAGAGAGAGAGAGAGAGAGAAACAGGTGGGAAGGCACAATTTTTATTTAAAGGAAATCTTGACGTCAGTAGTTAACTTTTCGACCGTTGGCACCCGCTTACTAGTTGGCTTACCTGTAATCCCCTCTCCTCAAGTTGCCGCTCCTCTGTCTTTGAACTCCTCATTCTGTCCAATCAACAGAGCCCCGCTCTCCTGCCAACCGCCCCACTGTGCCCTGAAGCACCACGCGCACCGCCATTAAAGGAATCGAGCTTCTAAAACAGGATGCTTCAATCATAGACGCCGAAAATCTTTCAAAAATGATTTAAATCGCCTTTCAGGTCTGGCTTGGCTAAGGTAGCATTTTGGGCTCCAGGGCGGTTATAAAGTGTCTTGATAAACCTCGCGAAACTCTTGTGATGATGGATTGTTCAGCACAGAGAGAGAATCTGCACTAATTCTTGCAGGGGGCCCTCGGTCCAAGATGAAAGAACATCAAGCTAATCACCACCTTCCATTCTTAGTCAGAATTTTGGGGAACGGGCAGCTTTTAATGACGGGTTGTTTGCATCCCCGCCTTTGATTGACTCCTTCCCCATCTTCCCCCTCCCCTTTCTCAGAATTTTTATGATACAGCGGCGGCGTGCACGTTTTGTTTGTATAAATCTCGCGAGAAGATGACACAGTTATGACCCTCCCGCTACATCCTTGGCTGCTACTGTTGTTTGGTTTTGTTTTTCGTGTGTGTGTGAGTGATGGTTCAGGTGCTAAGGGCGAACCAATTTTTTTAAACCGAGATGTAAGTAGTGATGCTATTCTTCCTTCTCCTTCTCCTCTTCTTCATCATATTTTTGGTCTTCTCGCGTTACAAATAAACACCATCACAGCATCTATCTAGATATATGTCGCTTTATTTCTACACTTCCTCAAACGCAGAGTTTTGTGAGTTGGCCTCTAAGATGAAAGGTGCACGCGTCCTACTGCGAGTGGATGGAGTAGCTAACTGCTATTTTTGTTGCGGTCGACACAGCTGATGTTACTGCCATCAGCCCCCGGCCCAACTCTTCCTCCTCTCTCGTCGTAACATCATCGCCTCGTATTGTCGCTGCTGGAGCAAGGAGGATGCAACTCTCAATAGCTCTCAGCTCCGTAGTGGTGTGTACCACTTCTTATTCTGTGCCTGCTCGTCACAGTCCTTGATGCATCGAGAGCCTTTGTGGCCAGCCAGTCGACCTTTGCCCTTCTTGTTCACAGCAACGAAACGGGGTAGAGGGGGGAGGATGGACGAGGAAAGGGGAGGGAGGTGTTTGCGAGTTCTGACGACGGATTTTCTTGCTTTTCTTGGAGTTTCTGCATGGCTTCGCTGTTTGTCAGAAGAGCCGTCTTCTTGTTGGCTCCAGAAATAATTCAGAACCAATACTCGCAGTTCTTGCCCCGGCTCACACTTGCAATATTTCTGTTGGGCTGCAAGTGACGGTACAGTCTTTTTGTTGTTTAACCTACAATTCCGTGCATCGTTCCGTCATCAAAGCTGTGTCTTCCAGTTGTGTCTGTCTGACCTCGACATCCACTGTCACTTTGTCCATCCGTCACCTACTCTGTACTTCTGAGGTTTAAGGGGACAGTAACCCTGCTTTTCTTTTGCTCCCATTTTATTTTAGTCCTTTTCTCTTGTTAAAGGTCGGAGATGTCGTCGAGGGGTAACGGTCATTATCTTTGACCTCAAATAACATGGTTTGCTTGTCCCCTCGCTATATTAGGATCAGTGCTGGCAGGAAAATGACACATGATTCGTGAAAATATCGGACAGTTTGTCTGGGTGTTTGCTGAGTCAGATACAGGATTGGAGTATTTTCCATTCTGCGCAAATTTAACAATTTTTGTTTTTTGTGTGTGTGCGTGCGTGTGCACGCCCCCGCATTTGTATTTGTCTGCTTGCACGTTTGTGTGTATAAACAGCCGTAAGTATAAGAACACTCAAAACCTTGTTAAAGGCTGTGTGCGGACTCCGTGGAGAGCAAGCCAGCGGTCGGTTGTAGTGCCGTGTGCAAGACAGTGAACGGATAGAATCTTCGACATAAGCCCACCCTGAGTGATCCTTGACCCAGAGAAACAGTTCCAGGTGGAGCCTGGACTTCCCAGATGTTGGCCCTGCTGAGTCTGATCTCCACGCGCGTGGCCTGCGGGGGGTCTCGTGAAATGACGTACTTCCGGTCAGATGCTATTAATAGCGCGAGATACGTTGAAAATTTGGCGTCAGTGAATGAACAGATGAACGTGTGGGTGAATGAATTGTGGTCGTGGGTGTTTGTGTGTGCACGTGCGCTGGAGATAGGAAAACAAATTATTGTTGATGTAAGCTGCCAGCAGGTGCAAAGTCCAGTCTGTGCGTTGACAATCAGAATGTCAGCTAAACCTTTTGAGAGAGAGGTCCTACTAACGTTTTCTCGTGTCATCTATTTATATCATTAGGTTTATCAGAACTACCGTACTTGAGGGCCAAGGGCACTCTGCCGAGAAATCCAGTATCACTCCAGCATTCAAACATGGAAATAGGAATTGCGTTTGTTTAGAGTTTATTGGATGCACGGCTGCTGCTTTTGATGGAGTCTTGTGCTTGTGTCTCCCAGCTCCGCTTGTTTATCATGGATCATTCAGTGTTTAAACATCATTGTTAAGACGGATATGTGTTGTTCACTGATCACACGGCATCCGGTTTTACCAAATAGTTAATGTGATATGTACACGGATGCGCGAGCGCACGTCTGTGTGTGCCTGCGCGCGCTCGTGTGTGTATTTATGCAAATGAGTGAAACAGAGAGAAAAGAAAGTTGTAATGGCTGTACCTATAGACAAGGGATATTTTTGCCTACCTCTCTCTCTCGCACGCACCAACTGTAAGTTGGTATCAATAGATTTCTTCATCGTCGAATCATTTGCACGCCAGCTGGTGGTCACTTTGACATTCGAGCTGATTCCCATCGAACGCATGACTTGACACCTGCCTGGATTACGTTTTTTGAAAAAAAATGCCGTTTGTTGGAAATCGCAGATGAGAGTTTTCGCTCTGGAGAGCAGAGACTTAAATTTTTAATGCCAAAACCAAAACAACTCATCCCCGACAAATAAGGTCATTAAATTATCATGGTCAGTCGGCCGACAAATGCTGTGCGCCTTTCATTGTAAAGGGAGATAATGTCAGACACTCGGGCCGCCTCTGCGAGTTGCATCCCTTGCCAGCTGCACCTTGATGCTTTATGAAGCGTGTGTGTGTGGTCTTGCAGCGAGGTGGGGGCTTGGTGCACGAGTAGCACGAGACAGTCAGCTACACAGTTTACGAGGAGTTGAGATGACATCCTCGCCTCTTGGGCCATCTTGCTCTAGTCTTGTGAAATGTTGTGGGGCAGGGCATTAATAATGGTGAGCGTGAATTTACAAAAAACAAAAAAAAAACCAACTTTAAAAAACCCAAAAAACAACAAACAAACCAAACAAACAAACAAACAAACAAACAAAACAAAAAAAAAAACAAAAACAAAACAGAAACCAAAAAATATAAAACAAAACAAAAACCAAAACAAATAAACCACCTGAACAGAAACCTAAACCAAGTAAAAATATTAGACAGGAGCAGAAGTGGACGACGGAGGATCGATCGCACATCTTCCCTCGGAACGTTTGAAGGACGAGTAGCGATTGCAGCGCTTAGAGAAAGGGTATGGAGGTTGAGGGGGTATAAGAACGTTTGGAGAAGGGGTGGCTATCGGAATATTTCGAGAACGGGAAGCAATTGGAATGTTTGGAGAAGTGCAGCTATCGGAACATCTGGTATCGCTAGGGGACGGTGGTGGCATTTTATAGAATCAAGTCTGTCGAATCGCTGGGAAGTAGAAAGCTGTTTAGCTAAATGAACTCTTGAATTATTGCCTATGCATGTGTTGTTGGTGGATGATGGGGAGGGGAGGACGAAAGAGAGAAAAGGGTGGATGAAGGGTGTGTATGAGTTCTCATGTTTATGCCGTCACAAACGATCAGATTTTGGAAAGATCCCAACTATCTCCAGTCTCCTTCCCCCCATAGCACCATGATGCACTTTTAAACGAGGGGCTAATGCGTGGACGGGGGTGAGTTTGAAGCATGAAAAGGTTGGAGTTAGGGGGAGAGGAGGAGTTGGAGAGGATAGTTTTTGGTACGAAGTGCGTGGAACGTGTCAATGTGCAGAACATACTGACGAGTTGTAAACCCTTTTTTTTTCTTGATACATCAGCATCAGACACCATCTTCTCTCTTCCCATCCCAACTATATATATAAAATGCAACTTTTTCTTCATCCCAAGGTTATTGACAGAACTATGAAGCAGTAGGCTGTAGGAAATGGATAGTGGGGGAGGGAAAATGCAGTTTTTAACCGTTTTTCTGCACGATGTTTGAAACATGAATCATGCAATGGTGGGTGGAAACAGTTGATATGTGGCTGGAGAGGCGGCAGTTCTGTTCTAACCATGCCTTCCTGCCGGCGCGCAAACACACGGCAAGTAACTACAAACATAGCTTCCTGCCCATATTAGTACTACACACATAACTGTCTGGGTAGCTACGTACGGTCAATTAGCGGCTTTTGTCTCGTTTATTTTTCCTCCTTTTCTCTCTCACTCACACACACGCGCGTACGCTTGTGCGCTCGTTAAGAGATTTTTTATTTTTAAAAATTCCTTAACTCCTTTTCCAGTATTTCCCACAATCCAGCTGAATGTTTTACGAAACATGCGAACTGCCTTAAAATATGCGAGGGCATACTGAATCCCTGCCCGTCTCTCTCTCTTCTTTTTTTTTTTTTTAAAAAAAGGGGGATAGCGGAGGAGGAGGTCAATGTGCAGACGTTTGCATTTACAATCTCATCTGTGTGTTCCTGTGAGGGCAGGGGGTGTTTTTATCGCTTTTTCTCCCCCGGCACTATCTTGTTAAGAAAAACCGGGAGAGGTTGCAAAGAAATTAGCTTCTTTGAAGGTGTAAGGGTCGCCGGGGACCAGAAGGATAATAGCTGAAACAAGAGAATCGCGGTAAAATGCTAGCGATAGCGATTTGTGCGAAGGGAGGGAAGGCATGCTGCTGTAGCCTCCCTTATATTATTTGTTTTTTGTGTGTAGAGGGCCTTTTCTAAATTTTTTTAAGCTTGTGAGGTTAAGGCTGTGCTTCTACCATGTAGAGAGGGTTAGTAGAAGGAAACGTGGCGGAAATACGTTGTATATATATACACTGGTAGTATTTTCAGGGACATTAATTTTTTAAATAGTTTTTTAAGGCTATAGAAGAAAATATTATAGTAGCATGTCTAAAACATAAACAGGAAAAATTTACAAAAACAAAAAATGATTTATGGCTAGGAGAAACGAACGCACGCGCATGCACCAAAGTATAAAATATATTTGATTTGATGAAAGACTAATAATTTAGATTTGAACGTTTCTTCGTTTGGAGCAAACTGACTGTTGAATGCTAATACAGATTGATGATATCGTCACCCGACGATGTTAATTATCTAATCGCTACATTTATGATTTTGCATGTTAATATCTGATCCTATCAGGTGGGATCGCTAAAGAAAGGGGGAATGTCTGTTCCATGGCACCTAGCAATAACATTTTTCTACTTCTTGTAATATGGTATATTAATTAAAATTATATTATTTAGTTATTATTGTATTTTAAATTAATTTGCCTATATGTAAAGCGCCTTGAGTCTGGCTGATACTGGAAAAAGGCACTATACAAATGTGCTATTTATAATTATTATTAAGGGAACGCAACTCGTCTTATCTTCCTCATCTTTTATTGTCGCGCTTTTCTCCCTTGTCACGTCTCGTGCAGTGAGCACAGAAGCGACACGCTGTGTGGTTTTGTCGCTGTCGGAACCAAAGCATAATAGTAATGATAATGGTAAAAGTAAGGAGCATATATATGTATATATTCTTTAATCAAGGATATCAAAAGTACAAAAATCTCTTAATCAGACTGCTCAAGACATTTTACAAAAATAGAAAGAGAAGCATGCATTTATCGTGCGCAAAACCAGAATATGTATGGTAAAGAGTCTCTCAGTCTTTCTCTCTCTCGCTTTTTCTCTTTCCCTTTGCAGCATAGGCAGAAATGGAGCAATTTGGTGGGGTGTGTCAGATGCTCTGTGAGCTTTTGCTTACGTCTCTTTCGCTTTCACTCAGTGGAATGGGGAGACCATCTAGATACGAACATGTATCATCTATCATGCGTTCATTGTGTGTGTGTGTATTGTGTAAAAGACAAGATATATGAAAGTATATAAGTGTGAGGGACAGAGAAAGGAAGGAACTTCTATACGTTTAAGAGAGAAAGAGAGCATATATACGTGTGTCTGTTAGCGACAGATAAAAGAGATTATTTGTCTGTTTGTAACAGAGAAAGATTATTTGTGTGTGTATATAAGAGATCAAGAGAGCATATGTATTAATAAACAACGTGCGTGTTGGAGAGAAAAAGTGGAAAATGGAAAGAACGTATTGAATACGTGTGTTCATGAGAGAGAGAAGGAAGGAAAGAAAGTGTATGTGTATTAGTGTGTTTGTGTGTGAGAGAGAAAACGAGAGATAGCCTTTATGTGTACATCAGTATATGTGTGTGAGAGAGAGACGACAGAACATGCATGAGTATTCGTGAGAGTGTGTGTGAGAGAGAGAAAAATCGTGTAGGAGAGAAAGAGAGCAAGGAAACAGCATATGTTTGTGTGTGAGAGAAGTGAGGTGTCAGAATGTGTGTGACATAAGTTCAAACTCTCCCCCAGCGCCTCAAGCCCGCGCCACACGACATGACCACCGCGGTGTTGCCGCGCCGTGATCCGCACCAACAGCCGGCTGCGGCGAGACCACGTCCAGCGCCGCACCGCACGTGCCCGTCAGATCTCTCCCCCATCATCTCCCTCCGATGTCCGGCGCCACGAGACTACAATGACTAGGGGATTACCAGTTTGCCCACCAGCCACTAATTTTATGCAAGTGCTCGCGCCATGTTGACGCATGCGGCACAGCCGACAGTTACGAGAGTTGGCCGAGGTGCCGCACGACGGTCGAGCGCATCGGAATGCCGATAGTGGACTATTCAGATTAACCCCCCTTGGGATCTTATAATGTTTGCCTCCATCGCTCTAACACGTTCCACCTCATTCTTCTGATTGGGTTAGCCTCCTCTTCCTGTTTTCTCATTCTCTCTCTTCTATCTGTATGTTCTTTATTTCTGTCCGTCATTTGGGTGCAATTGTTTGGATCGTGACCATTCCCCCCCAACCTCTCCTCCCATTAGCAGTCCCTACATTTGGTTTTATTCTGGCGCGATGGAGGAGAGTCTGCGAATGTCACCTGCTAATCCGTTGAGTGCTGTAGCTGATGGTGCCAGATGTCTGATGTATGCGGCGAGCAGGCTGGTGGCGCTGGTGGTTGTGGTAGTGGTTGTGGTGGTAGGGTAGTTAGAGTCATACAGTCCTGATCATGGCCTACGGGTAGTCGTTGACAAACGTAGGCGCGGGCATACACACACGAACAAACGTACCCATCTACCCGCCTCCGACAGTCGACACATAACACACACTCGCGCTTTCAAACCCAAACGTACGCCAGCGCGCACGCATGTGCATATTAATTTTTACCCACTCTGTCACACTTTCACTCCAGCCCTCTCCAGCACTTACACAAAGAAACAAGAACTTGTAATAACCCAGATAATTATGGCCCCAGACAGCCCCCTTTTCTTACCCACCAAAACCCCAACAATGACTCTGTCCAGCAGGAAATCACCCGTCAACCTCAAAACTCACCTCGCGACCCTCAGCTCCAGGCTTCCACATCAACAGCCACCGACAGGAAATGTCTGAATGGCTTCCCTACAATAATATAAGCGTGGAAATATTTTGGCTTGCCCTTTAAATGTTTGTCCTTTCCTTGCTTTCGTCTTCCGCGCAGACCTCACACAGGATAGGTTAGTAATGGCTTCCCCTGATTCGATGTTTGTATTGTTCGACCGGCTCATTGAAGTTATTTTTGACTCGCAAAACTTTTTTTTTTTTTCTTGGGTTGTTCAACTTCAGATTTCCTCAGCATCAGAAGCTTTTGTGAATATAATTGATTGGGTGTCGGGGCTTTGCGCTCGTGCAGCGGAATCGAAGAAAGCCTCTTCGTAAACAGAATGGCGCTGTCTGTCCTGCTGGCGAGTTGCGAGCCTGGAGCCTCGGCATCACTGTTGCTTCTTGGTCATCAACAAGAATCTTGAATAATTTATTTTCGTTGCCTCTACTCCCACTCGACTGCCCCCTCCCCACCAAATTCCACCACCCTATAATTTTTTTTTCTCCTCTCGCAGGAGCCAGCTAATTTTCGAGAAATGAATTTTTCGGCTGCACCGAAACCCACGCGCATGCACGTGTTAACGTGTGCGGCATGATTGCCGTATGAATATTTATTTGCGTGGACGGGTAAAGGCCGGTGCACTCCTGTCCTCGGCGATAACAGAGGGAGGGAAAGGGGAAAATTGGTGTTTTACGCCGAGCCAGCAGCTAAGGCTACATCATGGCAAGGCAGCCAGCCTTGTAAACAAATGTCACGTGCAGAGAAAGAAGCAGCGCACCCGAGGCGAGATCTGAACCCAGGACAGCCAATGCTAATTTTTTTTTGCGGCGATAGCAGACATCGTCATTCAGGGTTGCGGACTGAAGGAAATATGTGGAATGTTGTTGGAAGCGGACTGGGGTGGAGGGGAGGGGTGAGTCAGGGTTGTACTGTAGTTTCGGGTATATGATGACATTACTTCGCGCTCGTCATCGCTGAGCGAATTGGCTGATTGGTTTATAGACAACAGCCTGAGCAACAGCAGAAATCGATGTACTAGCTTGTCCATCCTCGACTACCAATAGAATCAAACCCCCAAACCAAAACAACAATGAAAGACAAAGACAGAAATCACACACACAAACACACGCGCGTGCTCTCTATCTTTATGTCAAACACAAATCTTTGCGTCCAGGAAACTAGTAAAGATTTATTTCGAAGTGAGCGCTTGCAAATGTGCTTCTTTTGGATGAGCGGAAGAAGACCTCGCAGCATTACGTCAGTAACGAACAGATCTTTGAAAACCGTCCTCTCATAAGATACCCGTAACTGTAATTTCGGCTATGGCATTCTCTACCCGCCCCGCAGTCACCCAGCATCAAGTAGCGAGACTGTAGACCGCCTGGAGCCGTAGTCATGAAACAGTAGTAGGATAACTCAGGGTTAATCGTGGACCTGGACTTTCGCAGTGTCATGGATTGGGAACGTGCGCTGACCGAGACGATTGGCTAAAAATCCAGAGTTCTTCCTCGACCTTACGGTCCTTTGTGTTTCTTGGATAGTGAGGGGAGATATATATATTTTTTTAAATATATATAGTGTGTGTCCATAGCTAAGACGATCGTTATTTGCTGCCATCTTAATAGATTCATAATCAAGGAGGTCGCCGGAGGAGATACTATGAACACGTGTATAAATCTTAATGAAATTGTGTTCATAAAACCACGTAGGAAAAGATTTTTAAAAATTAAAATACGAACACGAGCCTTCCTATCGATGTACACGCGCGCGTGCACACTTTCACACACAGGCGCATATGCGGCAGCAAGAGAAGGAAAACTCCTGTAAACTAATTCTAAACTGAATTGAACAAATTCACGTGTTTGAAGGAGTCTTAGGAGTTGACAGGCCTGAAGACACGAGCGTGGTTTGGAGGCTTTAAGATGAATGAAATGTGTGGCTTGAAATAGCTGATGAAAGTGGAGGTCCTGCTGTCACTGGACTATTTCAGGGCCTGATCCTCTTTCAATAATCTGCTTTTGGCTTCCCCTTCCACTCTCTTTCTCTCTTCTCTCTCTCTCTTTCCTTATTTTCTATTTTCCTGATTTTTACACTGTTTTCTCTCGTTGATTTTCGGTCTCTCCATCTTCTCATTTTCTCTTAATGATTTGGAAAACTTACACCTCTCTCTCTTTCGTCTTTCTTTCCCTCTGCTAGACATCTTAGACATCTCTGTAAACTTCAAACATCAAACGTTGTTTCGTGATGGATGATACATGGCATTCCTATGAATACAAGGCTTCTTTTTGGAAGAGGATTCAAAATTATTACAACAAAAGCCTTTAGGGGAGTCGTGGAGCATTGTGGAAACTTGGATACCTTCCACCATCAATCTTTCAACGGTCTAACAACGAACAATTTGAGACTCGAGTCTCCCTCTGATACAGGTTTCACCTGTAGCCAGGTACATTCTAAGCTTCTGAGATGGACCCATGGCCTCTAGACTTCAGTATACTTTGTCGCTTCTCTCTCTCAGTTTGGGCGTGTCTGAAAGCAACATTTGTTTTTCTTTATTTGGTAAAGTTTGTTGTTTCTTGCTTCTGCAGTTATTTCACCTCGCATCTCTGTGTGATGGAGAGAGAGAGAGAGAGAGTGACATAGTGTTGGTAAAAGGAATTTCATATCAAGTACCTACAGCAGCGTTTGACTCAGTAACATACGTGTGCACTTAACCCAGTCAAGTTCAGGGTACATGTACCCTATTGATTCACCACTGTAAGCGGCGAGACTGGAGTGTTTTCTGAGTCACAGAAAGGCCAGGTCACACCACACCGCCCTGGAAACGATCTTTACAGCATCCTTTACTTCTTCATTTTTCTTTCTGTCTCTCGACTCTTGCGCCTCCTCCTAAGGAGTCAATACCATCTCACAACCTTTTCTTCCGGCAGCTTGAGGTGCATCCTTAATGAAAAACCAATAAACCGCTAACTGGTTCATGATCATGAGCGAACCTAGGTTTGGATCCCATATTTCTTCTCGCCACAAACAGCAGTTATTATATCCCATCTACAACAAACAAATAAACAAGCAGCTGAACAGATACATTGATCGTTGATTCTCTTGAACCAGATTGAGACCCGGACGGATCGCATTATTGATGTAAGTTCGGTCAGATCAGAATATAAACATAAACAGGGGACAGACGTCCTGACAACATTATGCTGTAATTCTGGATAATGACAACTGTCCTTAGGGAATTGGTAGAACGTCGGGTTAAGTAGGGAGGGGATAGGGAGGGCTTCTGTATGGATCCCCCTTTGTCTGAAATTGGCGTCTGCCATAGAGAAGTTGAGAAGATACTTGTGTGAATGTCTCCGCTGCTGGCGGATTCAGCGACAAAAATACTCTCAGCAGACAATTGAGGAGAGTGATCATCTCGACACCGAGGCAGATGCAGTTTATCTCACGAGGATTGTGGAGGGCGGGGTTAATTGAGAGAAGGGAGAGAGAGAGAGTGCAAAGCTAATAAATCGATTTACGTGTACATCATACTAGTGTGTACGTCGTCGGTACAGTAGAGAAGTAATGATGAGCATGACTTAATCTCGCCGACAAGTGAGTGGCAGGAGGTCCTTTAGAGCTAAAGGCTCTCACACACGAAAAACGCAAAACTCCAACTTTTTTACTGAAACACCCTGTTCTTGTGTGACATACGCTGCAAACTTGACCCCAACCGGTTAGGCAAACCTGTTTGGCTCTTGTTTTCACAACGTTTTAAAATTTCTTGTCGAATTTTAGTTTTTCAACATGGCTTGAAGAGAATGAAAAGTTTTTCTGGTCAGGGAGTTCTAAGCTCATCTCGGCTTTCTGGGCTACCATGTTTGTTATTGCTGTTCTTTCTTTTTTAGCACTGCGACATTCAACAATCCTGTGGGAAAAGGAGGAGATTAGGCCGTTGGGGAGGGAGGTGTCAGAGACTGCAATTTCCACTTGAGAGTTTAATATCGCTCTGCTTTACATTTTCCAACTCTCTGCGAAGTGAGGCACCCATTTCAACAACTGAGCCTTCTGGGTCAAGTTTTCTGCGCTGCGGGGGTATCGAACCGGCTGGATACCCGAGTGCCCAAAGCACTGACGCCCGAACCTGAGGCATGCCGGTTCAATTCCCGTTTGGCGCTTGAGAATTTCTTCCTTACTCCTCCAGTCGACCCAGCTGTCGCAAATAGTTGCTTGATTCAATGGACAGTTGAGAAAAGGTAAAGTAGCGAGAGGGACAGGAGATGCATGGGCATCGCCGTCACAAAAAGTCTGGCCTCGAGAAATGTGAGGTCCTTAACACCTCAACCTACAACGACCTAAAAAAAAATATTTAGGGAAGGATTTTATCGAACTGGCTCGTTAGCGCGCTGACACCAAAGAAAGACGAAAGTGTGGTGATTGACACGAGACTCAACACTTCTCCTGGTTTACTTACTTTCTGGTGAGGTTATCGCCACAGCGCTGCTGACAGACGTACAAGAGTCGGTGTAAGATGTATCGTGGCAAGCGTGTGTGTCGCAGTATAATCATTCCCAAAATTTGAAAATTACCCCTTCCAACTTCCACTTGGAGATACCGGTCCACAAACACCACCACGCTAGCCAAAACCTGTGACGTCAGGAATGTACTTTGAAAAACCACTGCTGTCTTTCATCGGCTTCGAACGTGTTTGTTGTTTGGCGAAATCGAGGGAAACTGGTGAAAGTCGGAAGAAAAATGTCAGCGTATTGCAGAGAGATAAACTTTGATCTTTAAAGACTGTTTGTCAACGCGAGCTTTTCAGAAGTGACCTTCACCCGCAGGGTGCGCTGATGACGCAGCGTCTAAGCGGCTTGTCACCAGTAGAGTGAGGATCCGGTGTGCAGGGTTCAGATCTTGTCTCAGGCACGCTCCTTTTTTTTTTCTGCATGTGGAATCTGTTTGCGGGGCTGACTCCTTTACAGCTTACAGCAGCTCTCTTCCTAACTCCGTTATATCTTTCTATTTTTATTTTATTTCTTTTGTGCTGTGTTGCACATTGCTTTTTCTTTTACTGCGTTGTCATCGACACTGTGCAGAGTTCTTCGAAATTTTGTTTTTGTTTATTTTTCTTGGGTTTTTTCCCCTTTTCTTTTTTCTTGAAGTCATGTGACCGCGCGGTGTAGTGCTTTCTCCGGGACGTTTTGATGACCGCTGAGTGTTACATTACGGCGACACCCAGGTGTGAAAAGTGCTTTACTGGTGTCGCTGGTCGATAGACACCGTTGTCGTCTGGCCGACAAACGCGCCAACATCTCGGACGACAGCAACGGAGAAACAACTGCAGCAGACAGCTGAGCGGCATCGCGGGTCGAGGTCAGTCCAAACCCACCGAGCTTTGACGCGCGCCATGAGACTAGGGAATGGCGGAGACTAGTCCAGGGACAGTAAATATGAAGCAGGGGTACGTCTATACCCCTCGGGTTCAGTATCTACAGTTTTAGCAAGTCTTCTGTAACTACGGGAGGTTATACAACCTAGGGTATTAACCGAACTCCTGTGTGCATATTCTTAGTGTCAGTAAAAAAAAGAAAGGTCCTGGGTTCAGATCTCATCTTGGGACATTGTGACACCTGATTGTCGGGAGTTAATACTCCGGTCCTTCCCTCGCCATTGTCGGTCTTCCCCGTGGTGTGAAATTGCCCCAAGGTGAAAGCATTGTTTACTCATGCAGCCAACTAAAATATAGTCCTTAGCTAACCCGTTAGCTAACCTTACTTCTCCTTCATGTTTACGGCCTCTTTGGCGAGAACACAAGACTGGTTAAGTGTTTTTAAAAATGCATGAGCGTGCGCTGGAAAAATAATTTCAGAAAAAAATCACCCATCTTCTTCTGCTGTTCTTGTCATCGTACCTGTTATTAAAAAGAGTGAAGAGAGAGAGAGAGAGTGAGAAACTTGTTGTTACATCTTTAAAAAAAATATAAAACATCGATCTCATTGGTGTCGTGGACAAGAGAAGACTCGTCACTCAGTCTCTTCATCCCATTAGCCACGCAGCACTGGGAAGCAACACCGGGCAGATCTGGCGTAGGAAGACTTCGTTAGAAGCCCCACATGTCCTCCTTCTCAGACTCCTCCTACAGCGTGGTGAAAATGATCATGGTTTCCTATTAAAACTTTCTTTTCTGTCTGTGAAAGAGTAAGTTGAGTTTCTGAGCCCTGAGGATAGGGAACGGACGAACGCGTAATTGAAAAAACAAAAAAAAAAAAAAAAAAACAAAAACCGATGTGAAAAAATATTTTTAAATAAAACTTCTTTGTCGGAGGTGGGTTGAGATGCCCGAGCTTAGTCAGGTTGTGATCTTGTTCACATCGTATCCTACTTCACAGATGGTTGGAGTCACGACCTAGTGTCACGAGGATCTCTGCTTCATTAAAACTAACTTCTCGGGTCTCTGACACCGACTTGGAGTTTGTTTCTTCGACATAGTGACATTATTGTTATTCTTCCTCCCGATGGAATCCCGGAAACACATTCACTCCGTTTCTTACTGCGCCATCCGTAGATTGGATCATCTTTTCCTTCCACCCATCACCGCGCCTTTCTTGCACTCTTCCCCTCGTCCCTCCAGCAACTGCTTGCCCAACGTCTTCAGTCCTGTAGGTGGCGGGGGCGTGGTTGTGCAGGGGGATGTTTTGGGGAGGAGAGGGGACTGGGGGAGCGGAAAGAACTGCCACGACGCATGCGCTGGCGAGTTCACGGGCGGCGGCTGGTGAATGGAAAGGGACGGCCGGCCCGTCACTCGTGCCCACGTGCCCTGCAGCGCACGACGTGTGAACGACGATGATAATTGTGATGACATCAAACAGTTAAAAACCTCTCGTCTGTTGAAGAACAAAGCCAGGACTGTGTCTCAGACGTTTGGAGTGCTTTCGCCATGTTTGGATTAATCTTGCCGATGGGCAGTCATTAACCGGACGTGGACGGCACTGTTGGCGCATGTCAGGTGCACGTGGCAAGTTCGAACCCTCCGTGCCTGAAAAAAAAAAAAAGTTCTGGCCTCACGTGTGTGGCAGTAATGGGTGCACGGGTGGACGCGGGGTCAAAGTTGATGGAGTAAAGGCCGTGAACTTGGAGCTGTGATGATGAAACAGAGTATGCGTTTATCTGTGTTTGTGTTCTGTTCCTGCAAGGGAGCTTATTCACCATCTCCTCTCTTCCTTCATCTTGTCTGTGACAATATCGTGCCGACAGTTTATGGAAACTTTAGGAAAACGTGTTATGTCGGCGATTGCCAGACCACCTGTGGGCGACAGCGCCATCTGGCGCCACGTGAACCGAATGAACCTGTTTCCGCTTTGTGGCCTCGTTCTGGTGTGTGTTTTATTGAAGGGAGGAGAAGGGGAGGAGCGCCGATGTTATCTTCCCCCGTGGAGCTCGCAACAATACAAAGCGGTGCACAACAATGCGAATCAGTTTTGTCGTTTCTGACGTCACCACCACCCCGTTACGGTTCGGGTCGACAGTAACGCCGTCGCTGCAAACGGGTGGGGGTGGTAACGGATGCACCTGCATGTTTTATAGTGTCGGGGGGTAGGAAGAGGTGTGGACGTGTGCGCCTTCACCCTACCCGTCAGCCTGCAAGCGGTTTTATTAAGATCGGAAACTGGGGAATCGATGGGTGGCATGTCAGGGTATTTGTGGCGTGACACACCTAGTGCTGGCTGCATGTGGGCTGGGGGTGGGGTGGGGCGGGGTGGGGAGGTAAGTATCGAGCGAGACATTTTCATTTTGCGAGTCGAATTGTGAAAAGGGAAGTAGATGTGAAGTTAATTGCTCGTTTCTATGCCGGCGACGAGCGAGGCTGAGTGTACAGATAGTTAACGGAAATGTCATCGTAGTTTTTATTGTCGCTTTGGTCGTCGCCTTACCATTCTTCGTCCTCAACTTCGCCACCGTCGTCATCAGCTTCCTTCACCGTCGTTGTACGGACACTTGAGGATGTTCCCACAATCTCTAGCCATTCTCTTGGCTTCCCTGGGTTCACATCTCGTCTCGGGAACGCTGTTGTGTTTTTTTTTTCCTCTGCATGTGGCATCTGTTTACATGGCTGACTTCCTTGCCGTGTTAAAGCCTTTCTTGCTGTCTCGGAGTAAAACACCACTCCCCTTCCCCTCCTTGCTGTGTCTCTTTGTTCTTCGAATTGTTAAGTATACAATTGAACAAAACGCAGTGGCTATAAACAGGTCTGTAGAACTAACCAACAGCTTGTTGTGGATTGGGTGTGGGGTGGTGGAGGAACTACTGTTTGCGTCCGCACTTATTTTAGGTGTGGGTCGAATGAATGACAGTTGCCTACCTGCATCGTTAGGGAGAGAGCTCTACACGACAGCAAGACACGAAGACATCCCCGCCCGCCAAAAAAAAAAAAAGAGCAAATTACCGGGTCTCGAAATTATCTGTTATGTTTTTTTCCCCTTTAGAAATAGGAGCCATGGGCTAGAGGGGAGGTCTTCATGTGATATCCGCCACCTAGACTCGGAAACCCAAGCCGACAAGTGGTGGAGCCGCCATGTTTCCCGTGTCCAGTTACGTTGTCCGCCAAACATCACGTAATCGACCTTTCTTGCGCCAACGTGATGCATCGTTACGTGCATCGGTGACGATCAATCGATGACATCCCCTCCCCCACCTCTCACACCTTCTCCTCCCCTAGATAAAACGCTAATTAAGTATCACATGGACTGAACCTGTAATACGCGTTACAAAGTAACTCACCCAGGCTCTGTTGTTTATGCTTTATTTTTGTTTATTTTTATTTTGCAGACCGGTGTTTATTGCATGATGGTGGTATTTGTGTTCGAGTCATCTAGTATATTCCGGTACCGGTTTCAAGAATTCAGTTTATTTGGTTTCACTTTTTTTTTTAAATCTTAGAGAAGCGATGTTTCTGCGTATCACGATGGAGGGAAAGATGGATGTGTCTGTTATCACTCTCGACATTATCGACACTCGCCAACCAGTCCTGTATGTTGTGGACTTCATTGCTCGTGCCAACAGGTGATGGGTG
>SRHC01003245.1:41845-192689 GCA_004794325.1 Pomacea maculata
GCTTTTTAACCTAAACTCCAACACATTTCTGTCTTCTTCGTTTGCTTTGCTTTTTTTTTTTTTTTTTTGGTCTTTATTTGTTCGTTTTGATTTTCGTTATTTTCTTGTTCTTTTTATTTATTTTTTATTTGTTTCTCTTTTTTTATCTTTGTTTTTTTAGTTCTTTTGTGTGTTTCTGTTTTGTTGTTTATTTTTACCGTTTTATTTCTTGGTCTTGTATTTTCTTTAATTTGTTTTGATTTTCGTATTTTTGTTTGTTTCTATTGTTGATTTGTTATGTTTTTGTTTGTTTCATTTAGTTTGTTTGGTTTTACTTCGTTTCTGTCGTAATCATGGGGGGAGATGGATGTTTGAGCACTATGTACACGTATTCATGTGCTTATTTGTATCCGTCCATCCAGCCAGTAGGCGGCGTGTGTAGCGTGGGTCTGTCACATGTTCACACTGCCGTCAGTCTGGCCTTTCTGCTGATTTGCTATGACCGCTGGGGGACGGGAGGTACAACTAGTGGAAATGCCAGCTGTTCCAGTCCTGTCCTACTGGCCCGCCGCCAACAGTATAGGTCACGTGACACGCAATGGCACCCCCTCCACCTACCATCTAAATACACCCCCCTACCACCCCGCTTCCTTTGTTATTCGTTGTCACCAAATCTCCTCAGTCTGTGTTATTCTCTCACTAAAATCATCAATCTTCATTTATGTTACATTCTACTGGTTATTTAATTCTCATCTTTGTGTTACGCACGTCTATTTAGTTAATACTCTTGTTGTTCCAAGTAGTTTTTGTTTTAATTGAACAAATCTTTTGTGTGTGTGACTCAACAGGTTGTTTGGAAGAGGAAATAAATGTCAGAGAAAATTGTTGTGTTGGCATCTCGCAATTGTCATGTTAAACTTTTCTGGTGAACAACAATAACAAAATAAGTGTTCTATAGCGCGTTCTTCCTTCCCTCACCCCAGCATAGAAGCATAGTGCACTTTAATGTAGACCAACAGATATTTTGTTTACAGTCTAGAGTGCACATCATAAACAATACGTTCACAAACATGCGTGCGCTGAAGGCCTGTCAGCAGCACACGGCTCGTCTTTCACTGACATCATCACAATCTTACCTGCGCGATTCGCAGCCCCACCTTCAACAAGAAATGACAAATTTTTGTCTTTTGCTCCAAGCGGTGAGCAGCATCAGGCCGCTACAGCTTCCGCTACTCGGTTAATGCATTCCCTCAATTATCAGGCGCCATCCAGGGCGTATCTCTCATCAGTAACACGATCGGCAAGAATTATCCGTTGCTCATGCTTGGGGTAATAGTTTCTGGAAAGTTGCCTCAACCTAGCGAATTGTGCTGACGTGTCCTTGGACATGAGGAAGATAGCAGTTGACCTTTTGTGAATAATTTCACGTAAAGTACAAAAAGTTACTTGATGGCTTGATATTTCATGATTTAATGCGAGAAAGTTGTGCGATAAAATTTTCGACTATTTTTCGGACGCCAGGAGTCGTCAACAGACGATGTCTTGGAAGACGAGGACCTCGTTCTCGACATTCTTGTGGAGACGAAGACGTCGTTCACATGCATCCTGTGAATGGTTTCAAGAGCTCGCACCGCACTTGTAGAAGCATAGTATGTGGACATAAAAAATTTCTAGACATTTTTGAGATTTTTTAAGCTTCTTTTTTTTTAAACATTTTTCCCGTTACAAATTTTAGACAGAATTGTTCTTGTTTCACTGTCGTGGCCAAGCGGTACTCACATGGAGCTGACAGCTTGTTTCGACCTCCATTCTCAGACACCGAGAGTAGGGGACCCTCCAGACGGGAGGGGAGGAGGCAGAAAAAATTGAATCACGGCTCATTACCTTAGCTCCCACGTATAAAATGTGCTTGTCTCTCTAATGCAGGGGACAAATAGGTTTTCTGCACTTTCACGCGGATATGGTTGGACCCTCTTGTAGAAGGGGTGGGTGGGTAAGTCTAGAGACAGAGGCTGGAGAGATCAACGAGGAGCGATGAGGAGGGTGGAGGTGGGGAGAACGGGAGGGACGGGCAGTCTTGGTGGAGAATTTCGATTGTCAAGAGAGTGGAGGCTTAGGGTGGTGGGAGAGGCGTCTTGTAGCTTAGGATGCAATGGATGATGTGGACATTTGTCATTCTAAGACCAGGTCTGCTTGCAGCTTGTGGTGGGGTGATGGAGTCTGAAAGTGTGGGAATCTGTGGCTTAACTTTGACGGTAAACGTGACTGGTTTTGTGCTTTATTGTTTGATACATACAATATATATATCTACCGTTCCCTGTCGCCTTCTGTCTGTCCCTCCTGTGCCTGTATACGTATGTGTTGTGAGTTATTTTTTTCGATTTCTCATCCCTGGCTTGTAATTGCAGGTTAATTTCATTCAAATCTCTAGACATTTTCGAGGATTTCTATCTTATTTTTCTTTCTTTTCACAAATTGTTCAGATGGGTAGTTTCCCTTGCTTAACTGTCGTAGTCGGTGATTTTCAGATCGTTATTGTCGTCTCCTCACCCTCCCCACCTTACACTTTCTTTTGCAATAAGGGTGTAATATGATGAGTGATAGATGTTGTTGATGTTGTGGTTATCGCCAGCAAGGGCGCTATTGATGGGTTACAACGTTCTGTGGCCGGACGGGAGGGGAGGTCAGTCCTGGTCCTATCACATACACAGTCCAACGTCTAATCTTTCACAAACAGTTTTGGTAGCTGCTAGCATTTCTAGAATCCAGCTAGAGCGACTTTGTCTAACTATTCCCTGTTGCTAGCATGCCGGTGATAAAATAATATTAACTGAAGAATAGATTGTTCTCATATCCATGCAGTCGAGCAGATAATGAGTAGATCGAGTGTCCTCCGTTAAAGCGAGGGTGAAAGATAAAAAAAAATGTTTACTGAAGACAGCGATGAAGTATAGTCGTCTGTAGCATACAATGGGTATGGGCGGGGGAAACAGTGGAATAAGGGAAGCTGGTAGCCCAGGGGTTGGAACAACGATCTCTGATCCTGGATGTGCAGACAGAGCCGGTTCAATTCCCCGCGTGCGACGCACCGTTCTGATCATGTTTTCTTGAGGAACACAAGGCAGTGAGATGGTGGGGAAAGGGGGAGAAGATTGACATCACCTTTACAAAAGATGCTAGCACCTCACCTACCTTCCAAACGACCAGAGCACCACGAAGCTGTCATTACCTCTGTTATCAGTTTACAAAGGGGCAGCACTCGTACAGCAGTCCCCAGCCTCACCACGTTGGTGGCCAGCGAGACGCCGGTTATCTGCCCTCCGACACCCAAGCGGCCCAATTACCGGCCATTTGCTGCCGCCTGGCGCGCGCGTGAGTCACACAGCGCTTGTTAGACCTCGCAGTCGGGGTGCAGGCTTTCTCCCCACCCACCCATACCCGCACTTCACCATCGTTTTGCTAAAAGTGAATGCTGGTCGAGTTCTTGTCGCCAGTCACCTCCTCCCTGCCCTCCGACCTCTTCCCAGCAGCCCCCACTATACTACCACCAGCCTCCCCACTGTTACCTCCAGCGTCATGATGTCCAGTCCATTGTTTTTGCTGACTTGGTTTTGTGGTTTGCTTTGCTCCGGAAAGCAAGAGACTAAGAGCAGTTAGGAGCCGTCCAACATCACCCACGAAGTACACAACTTTGACCATAGAACATACGGGTACCTCTAAAATCTTAATTAAGCTTGTGGTACGTGGTCACCCCAAGAGAACGATGTCCACATCAGTGAGTACTTAAATAAAGGACGCTCATGCAGACAACTGAAGGCGGAAAAAAGTAAGATCGACAGGTTGACTAACGCAGTTACCTCGAAGCACGAGATGACCTCCATCCCCTCTCACACTACGGGGGTCAGCGATAATTTACCTCGAGCATGCGCCCTAACCCATCACAGACCTGCTCCTCGCCGTCCCGTCAATCACGAACATTCGATAGCCACGTCCCTAGGGAGATGCTCCCAGTGTCGCCAGTGTTCTGTCTGGACAGCGGGTGCGGTGACGCCACCAACCGGGACAACGGGTGTATCAGGGCAACAGGTGGCGCTGTTGACGTATCATGGTATCAACCAGAAATGTTATAACCTAGGCCTTCACCTTCTATCGTCCTCCACGGTTGTTGTATGAACTTGTATTAATGGACTGCTTGCAGACGATATTTTCCCCCAGTTTACTACCAGAACGAGGCTGGTGTAAACACAACTTCCGGTTTAGTCACATTCATGCCTTAGGCTCGCCGAGAAAATCTGAAAAGGGTAGTCTTGACGACTGAGGATAGAAGTGATAATTAGTTTTAAGCTGAAGCTGAAGCACGTTAGCTTTTACATATTTTGTTTGTTTGTTTGTTAATTGGCAAGCGTAGAATGTTTTAGTTTGTTTAGTTTTCACATACGTAGACTGCGGTTACTTATTTACTGTCACCCATAACAAGTCAGATACAAGTCAAAGGTATATCCAAGACAGACGCCGTTCATAATCGTGATTTTCCGCTTTCTTTCTTTAACATTGTTTTCTTGCGACAGAAACTGATATTGTTATCTTCCTTCTTCCCCTCGGACCCCTCAGCTAAGCTTCGTGGAGAAGTATTCTTTGCGAAGATAACAAATCTTCTCTGTTCCCTATTGACACTTCATCACCTATACAAGCGGCTCTCTGACTGACCTGCACTGACCAGACTGTTAATCTGTTTTCATCAGTTTTATCTGTTCTTACCATCTCTCTGACAAGCTGCAGTTCTCGGTAACGGCCTCGGTGGTCTTGAATAAAAGATAAAATCTTTGTCTTATTAGATTGAGGTCGTTGTGGGAGCAGGATGGAAGTCAGGTTTAAACATGGCTGTCTGTTGTGAGTTCTCTAGGGACCTGCCCTCCATGTGCCGAGTATTGACAAGAAGGTTTCCTTTTTTTCTTTATTTTTTCAGCCAACCGTTATGTTGGATTGACGCTAGTGTGGCAGTCTGGGCCAGATGGGGTGTAGCTAACATTACCACTGAATAGGATGGTAGTAAACTAGGGAAGCGTTTGCGTCAAGGGGTTGGTCGTTTCTGCTACACAACCACACAAGCTGTCATGGACAGTTAGTCTAGGTCTGGAAACAGCTGTCACGTTGAGAAGGAAAAAAGATGTGTGCCAGAGGCGAGATTCGAACTCACTAACTCACGATTTTTACTTTCTTGGTGTCGACCGCTTTACAGATTTTTTAAATATGGACAAGCGTTTGATGAAGTTCGACAGAGGTTTGATGTATAATCATTATAGAAACACTTTACCAAACTTGGTGAGGCGTGTCGGGTTATAAGTTCAGAACAGCCTTGCTACGAGCTTAAATGGTTTTTCTCGAAAGTAATGGTGGAAAATTCCTCTCTATTAACACGACTGAGACGCATTATCCTCGGATTCTCTTTTTTATTTTTTTTATTGTTTTTTTATGTTTTGTTTTATTTATTTTTTTTAATTTGATGAAGTGGGGATTGAAAGACTCAGTTGGAGAGAGTAGGTCGTGCTGACTTTCGTCCTTAGCCCTTGAGGCTCATTATCATAGCACTTGGGGCAGGAAGCAGACTTGACAGCGACTGATTTCTGTTGTCGCAATGTGATGAGATGCCGGACGTACAGTAGGGCCGGTCACTCGGGTAACAGGATTATAGATAGCTGCACTTATCTTTCTTTATGCTCCTTCTCTCATCTCTCTCTCTCTTCTATCACATGCTGGCACACTACTTAGCCTCCTTATCCATCTCCTCTCCCCACCCTGTCCCTTCTCATTTTCATCGCTGTCTTTTTTTTTTTTCTTTCCATTTTTTGCGGCCTCTCTGCTCTTCTCTCGCTCCAATATGAGGTTTTACTCCGAACGGGGACGTTTGATGATGACGTCATAGAAGAGAAGATGGAAGATGATGACGTAGCTTGTGGCTGTTCGTGGAGGGATGCAAACATTGTGTGCAGGTGGCGCCACACACACCTTGTACACGCTGCCTGCACACCACCGACTGGGTGTATGGGGCTAGGGGAAGACATGCCAGACCATCCAGACTCTTCAAGGGTTGTTGACTCCAGCCATCGATTGGCGGAGACGACACTTTCCATTAGCACTTGACGAATGGCCGGTCAATAGGGCCTTTAGCACTGCCAACAAGACAAGATAACCAGTGACTGACTTTACCGGGATGGGGGAGGGTAACGCCCGCAGGTATACTCCCCACCAACACACTCCCCCCTCAACCTTTCTTGGTGACAACACAGTTCGTCGGCACTAAACAGGTGAAGGTGAAGCGCCCTACCACCTTGTTGCTGGAAGGGGAGTAAACGGAATGGTTCACTGTGTCAAAACCTCGGCAAGTGGGGTTTTTAACAACATCCGTTTGTCAACTATTTACCTGTCCTGATAAATCCTTGGTCGTCTTCTGGATGGAAGGTGGTCCATGAAGCAGGTGTCAGGTTTGGAGTTCATCTTCATGCCATCTGAAAATGGCGTCAGGAGAACGAAGGCAAGTGGAAGCATCCAGGAAGAAATGTCTCAGCTGAAAAAGGACAGGGCAGCTTGTGTCTGGTACCGGCACCGATGCTGGAATCGAACGGCCTTTCAATTGTCGAAATAAAACCGGCACTGATCATTAGATTCCTTGCACTTGCCACTGCACTTCTCTCTCCTCAAAGTTTCTAAGTCGCCTACGCGATTGAGGATTGGGTAGCAGATGGGGAAAGCAGGAGATAGGGAGGGAAAGAAAACAAAATGATGCTGATAATGGAATTATGCATCCTGTCATCTTTACTGTATCCGTTCATCTCTGGCCCCTTAAAAAAGGGAAGAAAGATCGCTGCTGTGGAAGATTATCATAACAGGAGGATTGTCAAGCTTAATACTGGGAACCACAGGGTGGTAGAGGAGGAGAGAGGAGTGATGTTACAATATGTAAATAGGCACAGAAAGAAGGCGGGTAAAAACCCACCCCACAACACGGAGAAGCAAGGAGATCAAAACCTGATGATTACAATGGCATTAGGGCGATGTCCGGCATCTTTAGCCACAAAAGGAATCGCGCTGCGAGGTGTTACGTCAGTCGCCGTTCAGCCGTTATCATTCCATCATGCACCAGTCGCATATCCCCAGGCGAGTGATTGGCGAGGGGATACATTTTAAAAAAATATTTTTTTGACTGGGAGTGTTCCCCTTTGGCTTGGGAACGTTTGGTTGGTGTTGGGAAAACGTTTCAGAAAATTCAGTGGTCGTGCCTCGGCGGTGGTCTTTCAGAGAGAAAGCTCGCGCTGTTGACATTTAGTTTCTTTTAACTAGACAAATATAGAGAAAGGCTTGACTAAGTTTGGCAAAGTTATTATTTGACAGTTGTAGGAAAAGTTTCGATCGTCTTTGTCCGGGATTTTTAGAAACACTCTTGTCTGTTGTCTTGTTGCTGCTTTCGGTATTTTTCGTGATTTGTAGCCGTAAGCTTGAAGTTCAAACTTTGTTCAAACGGTTGCCTAGCAACAAAGCAGTGGCTTAAATTATTTCAGGCTTCAATTCAAAGTTAAGCCAATTAGCAGTCAAGGTCTTTGTCAAGGGAAGATAAAAGCGGACAACTCATTGTAAACAGTTGCGTGTATCCTTTCAATTGTTGTCTTGAGATATGGTGCCGGTGCTCAAATGATATGGCATGTTATACACGAGTACACTACCCTCCTCTCCTTCTCTCTCACACTCGTATGCACAAACGCAAATGAACATCAGCACACGCTCACACACATACCAGTACATATGTACAGACACGTGTGCCATTGCATGGCATTCTGTGTGAACAATTTTCAAATTATTCAATATGTCCGTCTTTAGTTTTTTATTTTTTTATTTATTTTTTTTTTTTTGCACATTCCATGGTTTTGTGTAACAGGGCTGCCAACTGTAAAATAACCGCCCCAGAAGCTATAAAGGAGAAGGTCATCATGACAATGATTTTTTTCCCCTAAATATCCATTTTTGTTTTTCAGGGAAGTGCAGAGTGAAATATGATGGCGCCGACACAGAGAAACATCGCTGCGTGTAATATTCATGTAGTTTATCTCTGGTTTCTTTCAGAGGACCGTTCAGTCTTGTCAGGCGATGTCTGCACAGAGAAACACAGCAACAGTTTGCCGTGAAGATTGTCGACGTGGCCAAGTACACGTCTAGTCCGGGGCTCAGTATAGAAGGTTGGTGTGTGTGTGTGTTTGTTTTTGTGTTTGTGGTGTGTACAGTTGTGTGTTGTTGTTTTGTTTTCGTGTTTGTGGTGTGTACAACTGTGGTTTTTTTTTTAAATTTGGAATTTTCTTATCTTTTCTTCCAATGTTTAAGTTTTCTAAATATTTGTAGTTTCCACACGAACAGTTTCTTTAAAACCGAGTACCGTAGATAATGGATATATCAGCTAGGTAATGATCATGTGTTAGCTAGGTAATGATGGGTGGACTAGCTAGGTAATGATCATGTGTTAGCTATCATTGATGTATGGAGTAGCTTGTTAATGATAGCTGTATTAGCTAGATGCTGATGGATGTATTTGCTAGGCAATGAGGTATTACAATGATTGATGAATTAGCTAGTTACTGATGGATACATTAGGTGGGTAGTAATGGCTTATTAGCTTGTTACTGATGTAAATAGGTAAAATATAAATAGGTAAATAGATTAGTTAGGTAATGATGTATGTCTTAGCTAGGTAATGAGGGATTATCTAGGTAATGATTGATGGATAGCCTAGATAGTGATGTATTGATTATCTAGCTATCGATGTATGTGTTAGCTAGCTAATGTGTGCATTATTTAGTAATGATGTATGCATTGTCTTGGTAACAATGGATGTATGAGGTTGGAAATGATGGATGTGGTAAATAGGCAATGATGAATTTATTAGGTAGGCAATAATGGATGCGACAGCTAGGTAATGATGCAATCGTTAGCTAGGTAGCGATAGCTAGCTAGGTTGTGATAGATGCCTGGAGTGGAACAGAGGACATTGACGTGAATCTTTGAGAATTAGTTTGTGTAGAACTTGCTGTTTGATTTCTCTGTAAAAATGTTTACCGATGTTGAATTTCATACAGACTTCTTTATAGCCCATGTGTGTGTGTTGAGAGAAATGCTCTCAGCTGGTAAGATCGCTCCAAATAATCAGCCGCGCGCTCTCTCTCCACGGGCGGTACAAGGGAGGGAACTGTAGAATCCGCTATCGTGGCAAAATTAAAGGGAAGCCACCGTTATTTAACTACGAATTCCGAGGAAATAAAGGGAAACCACCCCAGGAAGCGTTAACAGCAATGTTTTTTTGTCAAAGTACTGGCCCCTGACTGCTTATTGCCGCTACTCCGTCGTAGGCACAATAGGGGGTGAGCAATAAAATTTACAGAGCGCATTTCTCCGAATGGATGGGTTATGTCTGCAGCAGCTCTTTGATGTTGTTTAATGATTTTAATCAGATACACCTTTGCTGGAGGTAACATTCTTGTCGCAATAAAGATTTTATCTTTCACTCGTGTGTGTGTATTAAGAGATTATCATTTCTGCTGAATATGAACAGCCTTTCATCATGCAAGAATTAGCCGTATAATTTACCCAGAAGAAGTAATAATAGAAGTTTTACAGTAAAGTGACATTACCATTTGTGATGCGTATTATTTATACGGTTGCATGCGGGATAATTTAATTCATCTACCTTCGTCCAACAGTCGCTTCGGGATGGGCCTTGATGGGTGTGTTGTGAAGGATACCCACAGGTATTAGAGGGTTAAAAGTAGGGTTAACGTATTACATTTGGTGCGTCTCTCTGTGTGCGCGCGCGCACACACACACACACTCTGTGTGGGGTAACGGTACTTTGTGGTTAATAGTACAGTGGTTAAATGTGTGTTAATATATCCACAAATGGAGGATGGTTACAGTCTGGAGCTGTACAGAGATGAATCCCAACTGGAAGGATGGCAGTGGTGTACAGCAATAACATTTGCACATAAATAACTGTTACATCAGCCCAGAAAATGAACTCGCAGCGCTGCACAAAGGGGAGGAACTGCAGCGTCACGCCGCGTCTGAGAGAATCCCGCACTAAAACATTTATCTCGATTATCTCCCCGACTTCCACAGAAAGAAGACTCGCCAAGCGGCGTAACTCCATTCCTGCCGCCGTCCTCCCACCTCCATCCCCAGTCCCCTTCCCCACACTACCACCCACCCACCCACTCCAGTTCGATTGCTGAAAGGCGTGAAGGAGTAGTCTCCTCTCTAAACCCAATGCTTACACAGTTTGGAGATGGAGAGGCGGACGTGCACGATGGACGGACTGCTGGCAAATGGCGAAATCATTCTATCGCGCACACAGGCGTGCGAACAATCTGCGGCAAGTGCTTAGGGTGGTGGGGTTGGGTTGGGGAGTGAGACTGCTGTCGTTGACATCCTCTGTCGAGGATCGGCGAGACGATGTTGTTGTTTAGGCGTCAGGTCGATTGTCAACACTTACGTGAACATTTAAAAAGATTTTAAATCCTCGCCAAGGAAGGAAAGATTCCGGGTGGCTCTTTCTAGAATCATTCACGGACTTGCTGGACTCACTTGCTGAACTTTATTTTGGTCTTGGCCGGTCTGGTTCATTATTTTTCTGTATTTTATGCATCAAGGCGCACGCATGTACACCAGGCGCAGACTGGAGCGCAGCAGCGCGCACATGCCGGTGTGAATGGGAAGCTGCTGACAGGCCGGGGCTTCAGACGCTGCAGGTCGCGATGATGATGATGCCCTCCACTTGTGGCCGGGGGAGAGCTGTGCTTGTAGAGGTTGTAAAGTTTTAGTGCCATCGCTCTAGTTATCGACCCGGACTTTAACACACTCAGCAGCCCGGAGGCCTCGTCGAGAGGATCCCACGCCGAGAAGCCGGTCCCATGATGTCGTTGCTGTTGTCTGATGGACTAGACGCGGGGTCGTGTTGTTGTCGTCGGCGTGGACGACAGGGGCTTAGAGACGTCTACCGCGCGACAAGTCAGTGGGGCGATGGCTGCACAAACAACAACAACAACACAAAAGCAGAAAGCTTAAAAAAACCACACAAACCATCCTTCTCTTAAATAATTCCCTCCCTTAAATAATTATCAGATTGCTCAGAAGAAGAACAATGGAAGACAAAAACAAAGTGACAGGAGCATGTGTGATTCGTATTATTTTTGTACGAATGCACGTGTGATGCGTGTTATTGTCCGAGTGGAGGTGTGACGTGCATTGTTAAGGCGGTGCACATGTGTTGTGTATTATTTATACGGGTGCACATGTGATATGTATTATATATAGGGAAGTACTGTGGTGTGTATTATTTATAGGGAAGGAAGTGTGGTGTGTATTTATTTATAGGCAGGGCCGTGTGATGTGTATTATTTACATGGAAGTACGTGTGAAGATTTATTTCCTCTGCCTCTGCCCCACAGTCGCCTCGGGGATTTAATTAGACCAGTCGGCAGAGCTTGCAAGTATTAATCATGATGGGTGGGCCATGAAGGATACCTACAGACGGTTAGAGGTAGGGTTAACCTGTGTCCGTCTTTTGCCTTAATTGCCGTGGAAATATTAATTTCAAGAATGGGGTTTTGCTGCTCGAAAGAAGATGCTACCTAGCCCGAACCCAGCACTTACTAACACTGGTCATAAGGCCACCGTGTACAGTTCTGTTTAAAGACCATTACAATGTTGCTAACGTAGTGTTGACTAAATACAGATTAAGTGTTCTACAAAGTCCGTTCGATTTCTCCTTACATATATTCTTTGGGGAAAACGAGTGCTTTTGTCCGTGCAGTCAACCGTAACGCACGTGCGTTCAGGCCTATTGACGTTCCTGCCCACCGTTGAACCACGTTGTGAAAAGGAAGCGTATCCACAGCTGGAGCTTTGTTTGGTCCTGATTCAGGCAACTTTGTGTCATACTATTTTCCATCCCTAGTACTAGCTCCATCCCTAGCAACCTCCCCGGTCGCCATAGTTGTAAACTGTCCGCCTGTGGTCCTCATTGCCGTTAGCCGACGTCCTACGTTCTTTGTCTGTTTCCAGGTGTGAGACCTGTCCTACCTATATGCTAATAACCTTACAGGTGAACCTACCTTTGCTTCCTTCTTCAGCCTCTTGTATGGGAATGAGTATAGCCGAGGCTGTGTTAGAAATAACCCGGAGGAGTAGAAGTGGCGATCGTTGAACAGGTTAAGTAAAGACATGATGGTTCTGGCGTCATGAAGCCTTTAATGGAACGATCTGCAACCTGCTACAGCTCCTGATAGTTACTGCACATTGGCAAAAAAAAAAAAGGCAATAAATAAAAAAGTAGAATGAAATGAGAAAGAAACCTCGCTGATACAGAACAGATAATGATGTGACTGGGGCTGTGTGAGTGGAGCCAATGGAAGGGCTGTGCACTTACGTAATAGGCAATCAGACTGAGCTTGTGGAGCCTGCAATTTATTTTGTTGGATCGTGATGTCTGGGGACCCCCAAAGTAGCGCTTGTTGCATCAGTGCTGTATTTTTGTAATTTGAAAACATGTCAATAGATTGAAATCCGTCAGCCATTATTAGAGTCAGGCAATTTTTTAAAATTTTTAGTCGGTCACTAAGTGGTTTCCTGAAACACAATGGTGTTCATGTTGATGTGTGTCGTAAAAATAATCGTACATAGTGTACATAGATGTCGAATCTTCCAATTAGACAAGAAAGAATATAATTCAATGCCATAATTAGCTGGAAATCGTAAACAGCGCATCGCTGTGGTGTTTGTCCTAAAGTTCAGTGATGCGGATCTAATTTTTGCGCATGCGCAGAAACGAATCTGCGTAATAAACATATCTGATTCTACAGTTTCAGTCTCATTTCGGTTTTCAACAGAAATTTATGGAAACCAATTTCCGCTGAAAGGAAAATGCGCATGTTTATAGCTAGAATTCCATTTTAGGGCAGGACAGGGAAACTAGACGGCGTCAGGACCTCTTGGATCACGTGACCTGAGTGATCCGTTTCCCTAACCGAAGAACGTTGACGGTGGCGTGTAGGGTCCGCTGCCAGGAAGGCGGCCTGTCTTCACGGGCCATCCTGTCGTCTGTTTGCTACTGAGATCACCTCCACAGCTCAGGAGGCTTTAGACGAGGCCAACGAAACAGACGCATCGATCACACACACCCGAGATTAATGAGCTGTCGACAGGCTAAGAACGGTCAGAGGAAGGTAATATACCCAACACGTGATCTCGCGACGGTCAACGAAGTTGTTGTTTGTGTGTTCGCTTCCCGTTGACGGTCGCACTAACAAACAATTTTTCTCTTTTGATTAAATCATCGTGATATATTTGGTGATTAATAAAGACAGAGTGATGATTGTATGGGAATGGTTTTTCCATTGAGCAAACGTTGTACGCAATACTTCTGGGGATGAGATGGGGAGTTCTAGAATCTACCTTAGATTTATTTAAAACTGTTCTTTTTTTTTTTTGCCACTTATTTTTCCTGCGTTGTGGAGATGCTTCGTGTAATATTTACTCAGAAATCGCTTCACTGACTTCACCAGCATTTATTTACATTTGTTATTTTTGTGGTTGGGTGTCCTGCCAGAAGATGTATGGCGCCAACTCACCTCCGCAAGACGGTTTGCCGGGCTGGTTCGAGTCAGTGGTTCGCACACGGCCATCATGGCGGCGGCTGGCGGAGGAAGACGTCAACAATTTTGTGCGCGCGCTGCTGGACTCCGGTGAAGCGAAGCTTGAAGCGAATCAATAGGTTTTCGCTGGTTTGAAGACATGTGGACTGTTTGGTTGTTTTGCTTTCAAGCCGGACATCTAGCCATTCTGTGTCTTTCTCTCTCTCCCGCGTGCACACACACACACCCCGCACGTGGAACGTGGACATAATTGACGTCGGAGAAAGAAATGACGTCGGATTGTGACGCGGGATCCTCATTATTCTAAAAATAAATGGTGTTTCCTCGAATGTTTGTTTTCTGTGTTTCAAGACATGGCTGTACATGTGTAACAGACTGTTGTTATCAGGACTGGGCCGTCAGCTGCTGTTGTTTTTCTGCTACCATGCAGAAAATGATTAAAATGATTACAAACGTCAATATGGTCAGATGATGTAAACAATGTAGCCATCAGTTTGCTTTGTTGTTCGGAGTAGGAAATATAAGCGAGAAAGTGTTTGGAGAGACACGTGGATGACCTCTGTGATGACCTCTCACACACACGCACAAGATCATACTTTATAACCATCACCAGCAGTAGTACGAGTTTTATATTCTCTCTCCCCCTCTAACCTCCCCGTATCTATCTCTACCCATCCATCTATCTTTCCTAACTTTTTCACTCCTTCAAATACTCACTCCGGCCTTTCCGCGTCTGCTGGCACTTTCAAGTCCATTTTTTGGCGCTGGCGAGTCAGGAGGCGCAGGCAGCCATCGCTTTGAAAGGTTTGCACAGTGAAGTTAGGTTTGAGCAGACGATAAGAAAAGTTTCCCGCCTGACGACAATGTAATTAGTTTCCCGTCTCTCCTTTTTGGGGGTTTCGTTTAGACACTCACCACAGCCAGTCTTTTAGCTGCAACGTCGCTTCTACCCTCCCTCCTTTCTCTTTGTGGAGTGTTTTATAGGGGAGGGGAGTGAACTCTGAGATGTGAGGGAGAGGAGGGGTTTGAGATAAAAAAGAAAAGTCTGTCTTCTCATTCTGACAGCGTTCTGTCTCGGTAGCGTTGAGAGATTGAGAAAGAAATCGATGCTTGTGCAGCTGGTTACATTTTTCTCACATCTCTCTCTCACACACAAACACAAACACCAACCATGCTCACCCACTTCACCGAATTTAGTCGACAGCAGACACAAACACTAAAATATTGACCTCGGCAAATATTTAGATATATAAATAAGCATAAATGTTGACCCTTTTCTCTCTGTATGTATATAGGCGAGAGAAAATATACGCCACGTATCCCACAGCAACAGTTACCAAGGAAATAACGGTCGTGCTCACTGTTGAGCAGCTGCACCTGGTGGACCTGAGGGTCTCGGTGATGCAGTTCACCGACCCGGGGCATCACTCCAGTGTGTCGCCATTTCCATTACACTTGGGATGGTGTCAACAGTTGTGCACCACTCACATCCTGTCCTGTACCTTCTTGCCGACTGCTTCCATGATGACCCCTGCTTTCCCGTCCTCCCTCCATTCTCTCGTTATTTCTCTAATGTTGTTTTCTTAGGAAATCTGTAAACAAAATGCCAGTGTGCCTTAATGTGTTAGGGGCTATTCAGTGGGAGAAATGCTGGTTTAACTGAGTTTTACTGCGGGTTTGTGTTCAGCCAAACTGCTTCCATTAACCCTGACGAAAATATGAATTGTATTCCTATAGCACACCAAAACTCGTGTCGCACTTTGCCCACCTCAGTTATTAAAACATGTATTATTAAAGAGTGGTACAGTGGCCAAGTTTTTAATTGAAAGTAGAAAGACCGGATGAAATCTTTTTAAGACTTTGGGCAGAGTCATCATGTCCATTTGCAAGACACGAGCCTTGCGACAGTCATCAACAGAAAATGGTTCCAGGGTGGTTCGTGGATTCACTCCGGTCATTCAGACGCCAGTAAGTCGGTGGTGGCGCCGGATTAAGTTGGTTAAGTCCAGGAGACTTGTATGTCAAACTGATCCTGTTACACAGTTCAAGGCGCTGCGTAGGCCGTTAGTTCTTGGCGTGTGGGGTGTGTGTGTGGGGTGGGGTGGGTATAGATGATAAAATGCATAGAACGATGGTTGATGAAGTGGTGGAAATAGTGAGTTCTGTCACTTGTAAGGCGATGTGGTTGAAGAGGAGATGGAAACAGAAAATCCGTGAGGACAGTTTCCTGTAGATGACAGCGACGCCACCCGCTCATGATAGTCAAGAAAAGGTCGTCATCCGGTTAGCCTTCCACCCGGGGTGACGTCCTTGTACTTAGGATCATCATCATCATCATGAAGCCAGGTTTCAGTGGCGAAGAAGATGTTGATGACTTTCTCAATACTTTAGCCAGCAAGTAGATCAGGTTTTACTTACAAGATTCACACAGCCCAAAGCTGCACAGATCGCTACACAGGAGGACAAGCGAGGCCCGCTAGGTCCCGGATGGAGGTGATCATTAAGATGAAGCTTCTGCCGCAGTCGCCTCCCATGGGTGTACAGCTATAATGATGATGGCAAGCCGTTGACAGATCTTCAGAGAAAGAAGAAGTGATGGTGGAGAAAAGAAGACACAGCAAAAGTTTACGAGATAAGAAGAACTGGAGATCCTCCATTACCTGCACCCAGCAGAACCGGAGTGAAAAAAAAACAAAAAACAACCACACACACAGAACAACAGTGTACACAGTAAGACTAAATAACGATATTCATCTGCTCCAGTAACGTTAAGTACTTCAGACTAAACAGTTTTGTGGACAGTACGCAGTCACCAAACAAAACTAAACGGAGAAGTAGACACGTCGGGTACCGACCTCGGGTAGATGCCTCTCAATATGTATTGAGCATGGAGGCGTCTCATCATGGACTGGACGTCTCGGTGCCACAAAGCTGGACACACATTGGCATCTAAATTCAAAGTAGATATGCAGGCCAGTCCTCTCAAACAGGATATGAAGGCGACTGAATACAAGCGTGTCACCCAAACTGCACGCGCAGACACAAGGTCCAGAAGTATTTTGGGGGCAGCTAGGAATTAACGATGAGCTGAAAAGCTAGGATTTAATGGATGTGCCGAGCGTAGCTAAACAAAGCGGAAATAATAGCCTTGACTATGTAGACCCCATATATAATTTATATCGAGAAAAAAAACTTTTGTGACACATAACAGGACGTGCCTTGTTCTGTGCGTGCGTAAGAGAGAAAGAGTGTGTGTGTGTTTATTTATATTTACATATTAGTGAGATATTATGTGAAGTTCATGAGTTCTACCTATCTCTTGTCCTGTGCTTGTTGCAGACTTGAAGCGGGAGGCGACAATATGTCACATGCTGAAGCACCCTCACATTGTGGAGCTGCTGGAGACCTACAGCTCCGAGGGCATGCTGTACATGGTCTTCGAATAGTGAGTGCATGCTTTCTGGTCACATGATCACCTTAGTTCTTCTCTGTCACTCTTTCGTCTGCTGAAGTCCTCTGCAGCCTTTCCCTAGGGCGCTTCATGTTTCTTTCTGTCCTAACACAATTCTCTCTCTCACACACACACATAATCGTTTGCTTTTTATATTCCTTTTCCCTATTTCTTTCTCGCTTTCTCTCTCTCTCTCCTTCAGAAATGCGATTGTACTCTAAAATACACTCTTTATTCTGGGATGTATTATGTATGCCGTCTACTTTTCCCGTAATAAGCTATACAATAACTTTGTTTGAATAGACCCAAAGACCTAACAAATACACATCTTTCTATAACCCCATCTCCCGCAGACTCGTTCCCAAAGGCACCCATTGCTGTCTTTCTTTGTCCCTCCATTGTTGCTGTTGGAAAATTTTGTAAATTTCTCAAGTAGCGGTTTAATTGTTTGACACGGTTTTACAAGTCTTAAGAACAGTGACAGCTATTTGTAACCGGATAATTGTTTTAAGTGTGGAAGAGTTTGTGTATAAACGCCATTTAAAGATGTTCCAAACATGGTCTCACAAAGTTGTTAACCTGAAGTAACCATCACGAACATCTTACAAGCACAGACACTTGTCTGTCAGCAGCAAAAAAAGTTTTCTGCAGGATGCAAAGGCAACAGGTCTTCAACTACGTAGCGCTTAGATGTTATGGCTGATGGATGGATATTAATGACAACGAATGTGTAAGTGATGAGAAACGGTCCTGTGCCCACATCGCCACTTTATCCTAAGAAGTCATCAAAGAAGCGATACCGCTTTAAAAAAAAATATGTCCAGTACTTTTTCCTGTTTGTGCGCTTGCATACTCGAACCGCATGTTAACCTCTTCTGAGGTACTTGAAGACCCAAGCTATCATTCTTTTTCAGTACCGTACTTTCAAAAGAAGGCCTTTCGTTGTCAACAAACCTTCGACAAAGTTTGGCACAGTCGAATGTCACAGGAAACCAGTGTGTTTATTTTTTTTTTTGTTGGGAGGGGTAGGAAGAGAGGGGCGAACGTTTGGAACATTGATTCTTGGGTCAACGTACATCACTGTCCAGACGTTCGCCAACCCATTGCCAATACATTGGCCGCTACATCGCCAGCTTGTTTGCTGGTACAATGCAGCTTTAGGGCACCGGTGGGTTGACGCCGCAGCACTTTGTCCCGTTAACGCACTTTCTCGCGAAAATGCCCGGATGTGAAAGGCGCAGCTATGAGGAGGAGGGCAGCTGGGCGACCGGCGCTGGCTCGTCGTTAGGGCTTTGGTCGCGCGCAACAAGCCTGATGGGAGGCGCCCCCCTATCGAGAAGTGGAAACGTGTGATAAAGGGAGGGACGGGGATGGTGGTGGGATGGGGTAAGCATGCAGAGGAGATAATGCTCCTGGGCTATTTCTGTTTATTGGCCTCACTGGAGAACGGTCGGCCTCTCTGGTCCTGTGCCAGGCTTAGCTTGTTTGTGGCGCTGCACCCCTTCCTCCCATCCCTCACTTTTTTTTAAGGGACTGTTCTGTTCGATGAGGAGTCAGATTCTGTCCTCTCCCCCTCCCCCCAGTTTTTTTCCACCTGGTACTGGTTGTCAGCTGGTATCGTATGGGTGATGACTATTTCATTAGGAATTTCATTGAAGCCATTGCCTTTCTCCTTCTGTTTGGATGCAGTAATATACATTATTTAGTTTTTTTTTAAATGGTGACGTTTATAATACACTTCCTGTTATTATTATGTTGGCAACTGGGTTATTTTATGCAGTTTTAGCATTGCTTGCTACAATTGTGGCTTTGGTATACTCTGTGACATGCCTTTTTTGGTTAGGAGTGCGGAAGATACTCGCAAAAATGTATTTTCCGACACTTACGGTTCATACATTTCTGGCCTGGCTGAGGCGCAGATAACACAATCTCCTCTTCAAATTGATGTCCTGACTATTTAGTCGGAGAGGAGGACCATTTAGCTCTAAAGTATTCCCAAATCGAGGCAAGCGCGAGCGTGAGTCCTGATACAAGCATTTAATTATACAAATATTTGATTGACCGCGTCACGTGCACACGTGCACACGCCGATCCAATGTAATTAAGACAGGAAATAAAAATCAAGAGCATTAAACAAGTCTCAAGAGAGCAATACAATAAACATCTTGCACTTAAACATCAAACGGTTAAGACAGACAACAAAGGAGCAAACAATAATATGCGGTGTCTGCTGCTGTCCTTGTTGATGTTGATGATGTTGTTCTGTGCTGTGGAGATGGCGGAGACAGAAAGTCTGACGAGTTAATCATGTTACAGCAAACACTCCATCTTCTGCGGACGACCATTGCCTCCAATATTTCGGTCGTTGTATAAATTATTTTGATGGCGAAACCACATTAATATTATATAGTTCATTGCAGCAGCCTTTGATGGGGGGGGGGGATGTGTACCGCTGGCACTGCCTCCTCCTCCCACACCTTTACCTCCACATCACAGAGTACTTTCACCTTGTTGACCCCTAGTAGACACCCGACTCCTGTAGAGGTTTGTGGCGTGACGAGCGCGGATTTCTAGGCATGTATGTGGGTCTGAGCATCCGCCTGGGGGTAGAGGAGGGGTAACTGATTAACGGAAGTCTATAGGTGAATAGTTTTCTGAATAGATGTTTAAACATTTTCGTGGTCATTTTTATCAAAAACATATATGACTCTAATCACAGTGTGTTGCATAATTTGTGTTATTTTCCGTGATGTGTTTTTGTCCTTTAATCTTGTGATCAACCGACGAAGAAAGATGATTCACCTGGTGGGCGACTGTCTGCGCAAGGTTCACCCAGTCGGTCAGGCATGCCTAGACATCTGCGCTCGTCATATTGAGTTGTTGGGGAGAGTTAAGGGGGCGAGAGCGAGGAAATGGACTCCGCACTCTCCAAAGAAAGAAAAAAAAAGTGAGATAAGTGGGGTCTTGAACCCCTCAGCAACGACCGTCTTGTCACGTGACTAAATTTACTTTTTATTTACATAGAACTGAATTGCGCGCACACACACTCGTAAACACGCACTCTCTCTCTCTCACACACACTTGTTTATTTATTGTTGTACAGTCTGTATTAGTATTGACTTTGGGTTACATTCTCATGAAAACAACCCCGGGTTTTGCGCTGTGAGACCCTCCGTAGCTCTACGCCTCATTGTCCACAATCGCAATCTTAGGCGACGAATTAAAAATAAAATATCGGATCATCAATGTGGAGTTATTTTTCCTAAGCGAAAACAAGAAAAACATAAAATAAAACACGTTTTATAATGTTGACTTGGACCACCCCCTTAAAACATCCGTTAGGAATTAAGCTGTTCATAGCTTTGACGGTAATTTTGGTTTGTTGACAATTTAGCTTTTAATATATTTTTGGGGGAGATTACTAGGCTTTTGTTGATTGTTGTTTTGTTGTTGTTCATTTTTTTTATTGTCAAATGGAGACTACATGTTACTGACTGAACTTGGCTAACAAAAACTTTCAAACACCAGCTTGTGACGACAATCTTCGCCGATCGGGTAGGTCTATTGTTTGGGTACACCGGATGAGTTTTCCAGCCGGAGAAACCCTCATCAGCAGCTGCCAGACGACGGTTGACAGGTTGGGAGAGGAGGGGGAGAAAAGCAGACGAAAGCAGAGGTGGAGGAGGACACACCGCAGACAGGCTGAGTGTCTGGAGCTGTAGTTTCCCCGCTGACGACACAAAGTCATCTGCCTCTGTGGAAGTCCCACACCTGAACGTCTCGGCGCGCGTGCGGCTTGCTGCTGCGCGGGACTTCATCGCCGCCAGTTAAATTATTCACGCGCACGGGGGCCGCATGCGAAAACCTTTCGACAAATTGAAAGCCGCGCTCCTAAAAATAGACTGGATGGCACCAATAACCCTTTTCTCTCCCTTCTTCCTGCCTTCCACACTCCCCACTTCTCCTCCAACCCGGACAAAAGAAGAAGAAAAAAAAACCAGTATCACAATTTCACGTCTTTCTGAGAAAAAAAAAAAAAAAAAAGCAGAAGTAGTTCCGGAAGTATCCGAGGATTTCGGACAATAAGAGTCTGGCTGAGGGGAGAAAGTTGGGGGGTAGGGGACGATCCAAGATTTTTGGTTCCATACATTTTTTCGCTCACATTCGTTCGAAAGCGCTTGGCTGTAGGTTGTCTCACGACACCCACTTGACGGGAAAGACTGGATTCTTCCATCACCCACACCCACCCGTACATCATCGCTCATCTTCCCGAAAAAAAAATCGGGAGGCTAGCTGTAACATGCTTCACCTACCGCCACACACCCCCCAACCCCTCCCAGCAGGGGGCGCTGTTGCCATGCTTCTGCTGCTGCCGCCGTTGCGGAAAATGGGAGGTGGAAAGCATCATCAAGAATGAACCCGTCGACGGGCGAGTTGCGGGATGGGTAGGTGGTTGAGGAAGGGAGGAGGAGGAGGAATTGGCGAGGCGGGTGGACGTCGAGCGCGCATGCGCTGTGGCGGCTGCTGACCCGAGCTAAGGTAGGAGAAGAGGGTTGGGAAGAGGTGATATAGTGATTGTGGGAGGGGGAGACATAAGACCTGGTGGAGGGATGGGGGCAGGTAACAGGTCAGCAGACTCCCCGGACTGGCACCGTAGTCGATCACTCGCACGCTGCGAGACTGGGCGAGTACAGCAGGCAGCCAGTGACCCAAACACCCGCGCGTGCCTGCCACGAACCGACGTTGTCGTAAGACGGGTACATGTGCGCCTAGATCAGGTTTTTGTTTGTTTGTTTTCATTTCAAACTCCTGTTTCCACAACAGTGACGTCTCATTTTTTTTCCCCGACGCACATTAATAAAGTAAGGACTGAGAAAGTGGCATTGTTTATGTACATACATACATCGACCTGTTTGCTTGGCTTCGGCTAGGGTCGACGCATGCGTGTGGCTTGTCCTGGAAAGGATCGGAAAGAAAAAAAGAACGAAAAAAAATGACACGGTGGCCGCTCTACCAACCGGCCATGAGCGCGGAATAGCGTCACAAAATAAGCAGATATTGATGAAGACCTTGCCTGTGAAAGCGAGGCCCTGACCGAAGACAGGAAAGGCCACCAATCAGCGTCGGGGGGGACCGAGACTGGATGGAACAGCCGGGAGGGTGTTGTTTTGGGAGAAGGGGGTGGGGAAAGATGAGATTCGTGGTCGTCGTGCCGGTATTTTCTACGTCGCAGGCATCTGTGCGCCAGTGAACAGCGGCTGAAGGGAGTGCTGCACGACAACGTTCGCTCCACAGACGGGCGTTCGTTCGTTCGACGGACGCAGCGCGGTGTTTCGATGGAAGTAGCTGATGATTGGAGATCGCTGATGCCCTTTTTTATTTTTTATTTTTTTGCCAGGGATTCTGGGATGTGAAGAGTGACGAGCTGGCAGAAAAGAATAGTGTTTGTCTGGCTTAACGATTTCTTTCAACAGATTACGTTTCGATTGCCGTTCTTTGAAGCAACGTCGGGGAATATCATATTTTTGTGTCTGTCTGTAGGTTTGGTCTGAGGAATCTTGTGTCGCGAAAAAGAAAATCCCCGGCTGTAAGCCCCGACCAATCTTTGAATCGATAGGATCTCACTATTCTGCTTAATGAAGGTGGACTTTCTTCCAGGAAAGACGATGTAGTTCCGATATTTACGTCATGAAAGCGGATCACGTGACACGGTTGTGGTTTGCTTCAACCAGCCGTTGCGACTTCTACCTCATACCTCCGTTCTTTTCTTCGAACTTTCTGTAGATCATCGAGGAGACTGTGGACCTGCGGCTGTTAAGAGCGCCTCCTGTAAACTTCATCATCAGATGTAGGCAATGGATGGCTACGAGGATTCAAAGAGTCATGTGACAGTCATGTGACAGTGGCGTTATAGAAGTGTGACAGTAGTGTGTCAGTGTGAAGATTTTTTTTGTAATCGACGATTTACGACTGAGGAAAACTACTTCAAATAAAAACCCAGATAAGATTTTAGGGGCAAAGAGGTGCGAAGAAGTCGTGTTCAGGAATAAAAGGACTCACTGTGAATGAGAGGAGTAAAGATTGTCGCTTAAAGTTGATGGCACAGTCTGCCAGGTGCTGAGCATAAATGAGACAATCGGCTGTGAAACGAGAACAAGAAAAGGAGGGGCAGAAAGAAAGAGAGGGGGGAAGAAGGGAGTACAAATAAAAGTGGAAAGAAAGAAAATAATGAACGCAGAGGAAAAATGGATTACGGATTGAACGTAAGAGAGCAAGGTTCGTGCATCTGCACGCAAGAAGAGAAAAGAAAAGTTTAAAAGCAGGTCAGAAGTTGGCACAGAGTTGAAAAATAGTGTGAGGAGCAGAGAGAGAGAGATAAAAAGTGATGCAGGTTAAAGACGAAAAATAAAATTTGTTACAAATTTTGAAAAAAAATTATAGACACGTTTTTATACGAAAATAAAATTCTCAGTGATTTAAAAAAATGGATTACGAATTCACTTGTAAAGAAAATGGACAAGACACTGTGCAGAGAGAAGTGGAATTTCAATTTAAGTGTGAAGAGAGTGAACAAGACACTGGGCAGGATGAAGTGGATCGTAGAATCCAGTTAGAGGAAAAGAAACAGATGGTTGAAACGAAAAAAACAGAACGTGGTGACGAGTTGGCAAAAAGGGAAGACAACTGTGGAGGAGAAAATGCAGAAGGCATCACGAGCATGAAGGAAGGACAAAAAGCCACACTGGTGATAGGTGAAGACCGTAAGGCGAGCAAGGAAGAATGTTCTCAGAAGAAAGACATCGAGATTGACAGAAAGATGGAATGGGACGTGGAGGATTACGACAGCGTGAAAAAGTGCGGGTTAAATGTCATGCTGATGGCAAGACCGCAGGACTTCGATGCCAGACAAGGACAGGACGGTTGTGGCCTGAATGAAACGGTTCACCATCATGATGCGAATGAAGTTCACCCGCACTGTGGCTTCCATGTAATCCCTCAGGACTTGAATGAGATAAGTCAACGTTGTGACCTGGATGAACTGCTACGGCACGGTCACGTGAGTGGAGTTCATCATCATTACGACGTTAATGAAATGCAGCAGCATTGTAATACGAATGATGTGCATCTGCAGGATGATGTCAGTGACATGACACAGGATTATTACCTACAGGAGGTTCTTCAACAAAGTAATGGCCTTTTCATAAACCATGGAGAGGGCTATTCCTTAAAAGACATCCAACCAAACAGCGACGAGGAAGCAACGTCAGGAGATAATGAGCAGAAGGCAAGTAAAACGGATTATGGCGAGACAGAGAGGCAGTGCGACGACCTTCTGACAGAAACACAAAACGCACGAGGAGAGCAGGCCGAGCCTCGAACGCCGCCAGAACGCTGCCAACGGGAAGAAAGGGAATTAATCGAAGATTTCATAGAAGGTAGCAGAAAAGATTGGCTGGGAGCGGCTGGGGGAGAGAATGCGGCGCAGGGGAGAGAACTACGCACAGCAGGGGATCAGGCGGTGAACGTCGAGATGGAGCGTCAGGACGTGAGAGAGGAGCAAGCCCTTGAAGAGCCAGATGTCGATTCTGAGCCCGGAAAAGAAGAGGGAGATATAAAGAGAAGAAGAGAGAATGAAGAGATGCGAGGAGGGAAGAACGCGGAGCTAAAACGGGTGGAAGTGACCCACGAAAGGGGACTACTGGGTGATGAGGTGTCACCAACACCTGATGACGCTGACACGGCAGTTCCTGGGCTCATAGAAAACAGCGGGAGGGCAAAGGTCGAGGAAGGCGGTCACAGAACGACCCAAAGCAGCGACGGCGACTCGGTGGAAGAGCGATGCGGATTAGTAGGAGAGAGAAGGGAGGAGGAAAAGGCGATGATCGGGGTAGAGGAACCGGAACCGGAAGTGGCCAGAGTAGGTCAAGGGGGACCATTCCGCCGTGACGATGGCGATGGCGACGGCAGCGTTTCCGGGCGGGAGAGCGATGGGGATGGCGAGGCGGAACCGCAGCGAGGCGACGTGTCTGACGTTGCCGACGATGAAACCCCAGAGACGTGCGGAGCGGAACGAGAGGCGCGACCGACACCTGAGGGAAGCTGTAGCAGCAGCAACAACAACAACGACGACAACAGGGCGTCGCACGGTGACAGCGTGGTTGCTGCTGCTGCTATTGCGGCGGCGGTGCAGCACGGCAGGGCTGACGACGAGGACGACATCGGCGGCGCGAGGACGAGTGAGGACGCGATGAAGCAGACGATGAGAGCCACGCGCGTCATGTCACGCCGGTAAGGTGATGACCCCCATGACCCCAATGACAGTTTTTTGTTTTCTGTCTGTGAACTTTTGGAGAGCTGGAGACATTCTTACGCCTGTCGTGTGGTGTAGCAGTGCAGCAGCCTTTGCTGTGCAGCTGGGATTTTTTGTTAGTTCATTTCTTGCTGGCTTGTACCTGTCTTTTTTTTTTCTCTCATTTATTGTGAAGTTTTATTTCTACCTTCCTCTCATCCCCCCAACGATATATCCTTAGTTGCTGGCACGTAAAACGCAAGCAGCAATAATAATAAATTAAAAATTTGTATAGCTCATACTCACACTCCTATGCAACCAATCAACCAGCCCGTCCCTCCTTTTCCTTACTTCTCGCAACAGTCTCAAACACGCACACAAAAGTAGACTCAACGTGAAAACAAACCAGCAAACGAACCTGCTAGAAATGTGCGTGTGTGTGTATATATATATGTATATATAGAGAGAGGAGCAGAGAAGGGTGTGTGCGGGCGGAGAAAAGCCAGGAGGACACAAGAAAGTGTGTCTGCACCCAAGTAGTCCACTTCTTGTGTCGCCTGCATGTGACGCGACGCCACCAAGTCGCGAGTTTGTGTGACGTTTATCCACCAGTCGATCGCGTCGTGGTCTGCTTCTGTCACTAAACGGCCCCGAGAATACGCCGACACCCGCTGTTTAGTCGCCATGCAGCCCGAGCGCTGATCAATACCCAATTTCTATTTAACCTCATCCTGGCCACCACCAGCAGCACCACCACCACTACCTCCACCACCTCCCGTGATGGCAGCCGCTCGCTCGCCGACGATGGCTCACCGTGTCTTTGAACGGAACTCTCCAGCCTCTTCAAACCTCCCCCACCCCATATACCCCCCGGGGGTCGGGTATTTATATCGCTAGGTGGCCACTAGAGGTCGTAGCTTCACGACTCTGGTAGTCAGTGAGTGAGGTCGTGAGGGTATGTGGGGAGGAAGAGAGAGAAGAGGTGTGTACCAGGTGGAATGGGTTGCAGCTGTTGTGCATGTACCCGTGTGTGGGTTTGTAGGTGTTTGTGTACGGGCATGCTTGTACACCTGCACGTGTGCATTTGTGTGTTTCTATGTGAGTGCGTGTGTTTGTTTGTGTGCATGAATGATTGTGTTTACTTATGATCTTATGTACATGCATTAGTGTTTCTGTGTGCTTGCATGTGCACATGAATGTGTGAGTGTTTCTGTATGTGCGCTCGTATTTACGCGTAGTTTATATGTAGCCATGCGTGTGCGTACACGTGCGCTTATGAGTATGAGTTTTCATGAGCGTGTACTCATGTGTGTTCGCATGGTGTATGCTTGAATGTGAGTGTACCTGCATGTTTGTATATATAGTGTGTATATATGTGTGTGAGTGTCCGCGCACGTGTACATGTTAATGTTTGTGTGTTGCGGTACATGCATGTGTGTGCGGTCTGTGGTGCCGCTAGTTATTGCCTGGGGCACCTGGTTAGTGTCCGCTGGTGGAAGTAATGCAGCGAATTGACAAATTTCCTCATGATTTCTTTTTCCTTCTTTTCTTTCGTAACTTCTGGAACTTACTTTCTCCTAGAAGAAAATGTCTGTCATCTTTTTCACTATCGTAGTTGGCCGTAAGCGCCTGTCCTATCGCCGGGACACGATCTAGTGGTGTCAGACTCTCATACCTTCGAAGAGAGGCCACAGGAAGGAATGATGATGATGATGATGATGATGATGATGATGATGATGATGATGATGATGATGATGTTTTGTTGTATAATGCCATAGCTGTGTATAGCTCAAGGCGCTTGAAAAATGACAGAAGATGCAGAAGGTGATGTGACGTCAAAATAAGATGACACAAAAAGGTGACGACACAGTAAGATTACGACACAATAAGGTGACGACAAAGGTTGAGTCTTGCATACCCTCTGACCTTTGTGCAGCCCGTTGTCACTTGAAATATTACCAAGCTGCAGCTCTTAAACTAAATTATAATTTTTAAACAAAGAAAATATCATTAACCTTTTTCTGCACTCTACAATTTTAATTGATAATTTGTCTTTTGACTATTAGCTTTAGGATATTGATTGGTTTGGGATTTGTTTGTTTGTTTGTTTGGTTTTTTTAGGGTTCAATATTCCTGTATAGTCCCGTCCCGGGACCGTAGCTATGACGCAAGGGTAAGCCGGAACAACATGGCAACTCTAGGGCAAGCATCACGTCGCTGTAGTTGTAAATAAATATCCAGGTACTGTGGATGGTGTCGGGCGCCCAGCAGTCTAGTGGTTAAAACACTCGCGACAATCGCCGAATGTAACACCTGTTCGCATTGCCGGCAGTCGGTTTCTTTTCTTCTTCTCCTGGTACTCCTCTTTCCCACCTCCTCTCTATCCCCTCATAGTGCGAAATCACCTCAACGTGGAACCACTTCACCGCTGAAGCAACCACCCAACCGACTCCGGATGGTGATTTACCACTCGAGGATCGTGTCTATAAATCCACAGCAAGGAAGCTCTCGATTCAAGTAGCGGTTAACAATCTGGACACCCGCTTGCACTACGGAAACTAGACACCCTTGATTTCCACCCTCTAACCTCTTCATCACTACCGCCTCTGGCGCCTTCTCCAGGAATGGGGGATCGGGGCGTCACCTTTTGCTGGGAGGGAGTCCAGTCAGACACGCACTGACTTGCGTTCAAAACAGATCTTACCTACGGGTCACGCAGATCGACAGGACACAATGGGCGACCGCCGCGGCCTCTAGCGGCGAGCAGTCGATACTCAAACCTCGTGGCATCCGTTCTTTGAATTATTCACTTCTACAGAGTTCCCTCTTGCCTCCCAGGGACGCGTGGGGAGTGGACGGAAGATGTGGAGGAGAGGGATACGGAGGGGAAGAAAGAGAGTTGTCCCAGTAACCAGCTAATGCTCTTTGTCGGCAATCGACTTCCACAGCAGCTCCACATGTTCGTCTCTGACGGCTAAAAACAGAAAAGACTTTTTTATGGAAGGGCTGTTGCGAATAAGTCTGTTTCTTTTAATTCCACCCGACATCTCTCGCTCCTAGAGTCCACCCCCTCATCTCTCGTTTCTCCTCCACCCCGCCACACACGTATTGATCCCGGCCCTGGGTGTAAAGACAGATTACCCGGTTTAGCAGCCGCTGATTACGAATTGGGAGCAGGGTACACGTGAGGGGTAGCAGGTGTTGCTTTTTTTTTTTCTTTTTTCATTCAAGCCTTCGCTTTCAGAGAAGAGATTGGCCAGAATTTTCCATCTTTCATTCTCTGTTCACCTCTCCCGTTACTACTGTTCTTAATAACAATAATGTTTATTTATAAAACAGGTTTCTCATTGCCAAACGTGAGTTCAGAGACATTAATACAAATAATTAAACATATACGCGAGAGCTCACACCATAGGTAGTGTGTGTGTGGGGAGAGAAGATAGTTAACCCACAGTCATTGTATTATCACTGTTATTGTAAATACTTGACGACAGAGCGGAAGAAAAGACTTTCGTTTGAGAACAGATTGTTTGTGAGTTATCATCACAGTCTCTCGTTAAAAAATCTTTTTTTAAAACTTATTCACAAAAATTGTCTCATTATGAAAGATATTGTAGGTAGGGAAATGGGTTTTGAACACGGGTGTATAACTTATCCCAGCAAACTAATATCAAACGAGTGACCTGACATGTTCTAACCCTACATCCTGACTTCTGTCATTTAAAAAACAAACATCTCGGTCGAGATCAGCTGAGATGTAGACCATGCGAGGGAGGATTTTTTTTTCTCCTTTTCCTGTAAACAGATTATTGAGCAATCGTGGGTCTGGGCGAGAGTTGCAGTAATTGTTTTCAAAAGATCTGGCCATGTCACAGCCTTGTAAAAAATGTTTTCTGTCGGATTTATTCTTCCATTGACGTCATTGACTGGCGAAGGTTTTGTTCTTCTTTGTTTTTGTTTTTTTTTAAATTTAACTACGACTTCCTAAATCGTCCTCGTAGACATGTAAGTATATATTTCGTGTTATCGATGTTGTCGGAATATAACTCAAGACCCAACCGGTTAATTTTTTTTTCTTGTATGGAAAGTACTTTGAGTATCATGGACAAGGACCTTTAAAGCAGTTAGCTCAGGTAACATTCCCGACAATTTGAATGTTGAAGGTAAGCGATGTTCGTTGGTAGTCAATCACACAATATATAATATCCTCTCCTTTGTATGTTAAAAGAACGTTTGCTGAGCATCATCTCCATTGCCGCATAGTTTTACTTGGTTTGCGCCAGTCCCTTACACATTCTCTAAAATTGTATTATTTTGATTTACTTCGGTAATTCGTCCAAACGGGACAAGAACCTTTCGTTATTTATTTTTTAACCGCGGCGATATTTAAATGGACACGATGATTTGAAGTTTGAAAATTTGGGTTTTTATCTCACAGCAGGAGCGGTAAGGTTTGGAAGGGATTGAATAGTTTTTCTTGTTGAAAGTTTCACTGCTGGTAAAATGAAAATGTCGCCAGAGGTTGTCTATTCTTTCATTATTTCTTTCTCTCTCTTCCGTTTATATATTTTTGTAGTTGGGGTTTGCTCGTCCTGTACACACACGTCATCGTTGGGCCCTTGCAAGCTAGAAAGTTCCAGAGATTTGAACATAAATTATGTGAGGCCAAAATACCCGTGGCATGGCGTGAGGTCTTTATTTCTATATTTAGCTCTTGAGAGCCTTAAGAACTTTCGTGCTGTGCTGGTGGTGCTAAAAGGAGGATCAGGGAGGGACGGGAAAGGGAGAGAATTTACAGGAGGTGGATCGTCAGCGAGTACGCTTGCGTGACCGGGGCCGTGCATGCGTAAGACTGTCAGCGTACTTCACACCTTTTGACAAAAGACGAGCAAGACCACTGGATGAGAACTCAATTGTGTGAAGAGAATGTTTTATTGGTTTTGTTCAGTTTTGAGTCAGAACACTTGATTTAGATGGGTTTTCGGTTTCTATCTCTCTTTTCCTTTGGTGTAACCTCACCCCACTGCCGGGAACAGAAGATGCTACTAAGTTTTTAAAACGATATTTAATGGACCATGAGATTTTGTCACGGACTGGGGTGACTAGTTCTTGACTACCTGAGGACCCTTCGATGATAAATCTGCATGGCCGAAAGTTTTTGTCAAATTAAAACCCTTTCCTTTAGAAAAAAAAACCAACAAAAGTGCTGCTGTGCTATAGGCATTGACATCCTGTTTGTGAAAGAATGAAAGAGCCAGAAGACACAGATCAAAGGACCTTTACTTGTGTCCTTATTATTTGAATTTTGCTACAGAGTTTCCTCTTCCATTTGCCTCCCGTCGCGGTTTCTCCATAGACCAGACTCCTTTATCGCCGCAGTATTTCACATCTTCCCCACCCCGCCTCCACCTCCCCGATCACTTCATTTTCACGACTTCAATTTTTCTTTTCTTTTCAGAACAACCTTTAAAGAAAAGTCTTTCTTTTGTTAGTTGTGCTCAGGTTCTGGATTGCTGGACATAAAGTAGAATAGAGGAGGGCGACGAGAAAGGTCACGTTAATAGCCTTCGGCAAAAAATTTCACTTTGATGAAATTTTTTATTTATTTATTTGTGATTTACATTCGCTGGCTTTGAATCGGCGTCATTAATTTTGTTCCGTCAGTTTTATTTATTTATTTTTAGCATTTGCGTGGAGGTACAACAGTTTCTAATTTCGGAAAGTGTTTCCCAGTGATTTAGCGTCGTCGTGTTGGGTCAGAGTTGATGGTTTCGCAAGATCTCGGGGTCAGGAAGCGGTTGGCTATTTGCGGCAAACTGTTCGTGACAGTGCAAGAGGGGGACATGGTGGCATTGCGCGTGCGCTGAGCGCGGAGGACGCGCCATCAAGACAGAGCACGCGCGTACAAAGCACTCAGTGGCTGCCATCTTGTCCGTCTGTAGTAAACGGCTCTTGCAGCATCTTCAGCCAAAGTCTTCCACCGTGAGAGGCGCTCAAGCGTCGTGGGACCGATGTTGCTAAATGTTATCAGCTGCCAGCCCGTGTGGTGATGGACGTGGAAAGCCTGACGAAACACGTTAACATGTTCGCGGAGGAGCTCGATACGAGGCTTTTGAAGACGTCCATTTGGAGAGGATCGACTGGGTGAAACATGACAAAAATGAGTTATCCTCGTTTGGAAGATAAGACTCGATATAGCCTGTGAAGGACGTAAGTTTGGAGAGGATAGACAGGGAAAACATGACAAAACACATTGTTCCTGAGAGGGCTTGACACGTGGTGAAAGTGGTGTAGGAGAATCTACAGGTGGTCACGACACAGGTCTCTCACAGACAGGTGACGAACGTTATGTACAATCCTGCTCCAAATCAGAAGAGGGGAGAAAACGCATAAGAAACGTGAACGTGCGCATCCAATACTTTTATCCAAATCGAAACATGACACAACACAGACACAAAATCAAATAGAACCAATCACCGGAGCCTTTTAGCCAAAGGGCCATAACTCTTCTTCGTTAATTCAAATTTTTTAAGGGGTAGGGACGGGTCAAGGATAAAATATTTGAAATTTATTGGTTACCGAAAGATATTTGTGTACCTTATAAAGGAGATGGAGCGTGTGGATAAAGTTTATGTTGTGCAAAAGAACATCCAAATATCCGTCTTCCTTCATGATGGAGGCGAGGCGCGCACGTGTTAGGGTCAGCAAGGTGAATTGCAACGAAGACGTCATCCTTACCGTTTAACGTAAACAACTCAGTCATCCTGTTAGCAGCCAAGACCGCTCCTGGATAACTTTGGTGCCTTTGCACAATTTTCTGTTTGTATTTGTGCAGTGAAAGTTCATTGAAAACAATAACGACTTTTTCGGACACACTCCTGTTTATGGCATTTACAGAGGTTCTACACATCTGATATACACATAAACATGCTTGTACATATACACATAAACCCAAACAAAAATTTACCAGCAACAGCTTTTTCATTTGCTCATCCTTTGGAGATCCTTGAAGGGATAATGTTGAGCGCTTGTAGTCCGGTACTGTACATTAAACTACACAGCAATGTCGGTGATCATATTATTATTGTATGATCCCACCGCGTGGTCGAAGAATACTACGCGTATCAATACATCGAGGAACATATCATCTACCCTGTCGGGTACTCGTATATGTCATGTTTATCCCGAAACCTTCCCTTTCCAAGATAAATGTATTTGTTGCTATAACATGTCTGTGAGATCATCCATTTATTTCTAAAACACATTGTGAGAAATCGTTAATGACATAAGTAGTTAAAAATAAGTTGGATGCAAAGATTTTTTTTGTTTTATGCTTAAACGTTTTTCCGAGAGTAGTGGGTGTTTTAATTGCAAAAAATAAATTCCTTCTAGCAAACTAATGTCTGCGTTTCAGGAAGAGTTTACTCCATTCTCCATGACAAGATCAATCGGTATTCCTCCACAATCCGTTCCGCGTACCAAGCAATTCAGTTCCCAGGTTCAGCCCCAGAAAACCCAGTTCGTTCTACAGCCAGGTCAGCCTGTTGTCTTCGACGACTCCATGCACATCGCGTCCTGTGGGACCAGTGCCTTCATTATCTCGCCGGAAGTCGCCGAACAGAGAAAGAGAGATAAAATAACAAGAGCAACGAAGGAGAGCTGTTCAACCACGTCAATAACGGTGTCCATCACGTGCACAATACGTCCATCACACGTCGTTTGCAGCTGTGCTGAAAATAAATTAAAACGAGGCACGACAACGGATGGTCCGTTGTGGTCTCAAATCCGATTTCCGCCTCATCCTAGAGGGATTTCTTTTCCTTTTTAAAGCGAGAGTTTTCCAAAGGGTTTCTGATCGCTGTAGGAGGAGGTGTAGACTGTGTAGAAGTCCAAATAATACTTGATTCGTGCGTGACTTGATTTAGTCCACGGTCTGGTGATCTTTTTACCGGAATCTCACTTATTCTCGTTCATCTTTCACACAGGGAGGCTTGCTTTCCTTACCATCTTGTCGCTTGAGTACTCGGGCAGAGGGTTGGCGAAAAAGATGTTTTGTCCTGTTTGCTTGATTTAAATAAATTCCACATCAGGCACATTGAGCTGCTTTTTTACAGTCATTAGAAGCTTGCCAGCAGACTGAAAAAGATTTTACACTATACGCCTTGCCAAAGGTTGAGTTTGTTTAACATGACTTTATCGCTGACTTTAACTAATCAAAAGGCCTGATGCCAATGTTGTATGTAAGGCAGCGTTTGAGTTGAGGCCTTTCTTAACTTATTACCCGGACGAATGTGTGACCAACGCTCGGCAACGTTTGTATAAGCCGTTATGCCAACACATTCGTGTTTGTCCAGTTCAAAGACGGTAAAAAAGTAAAAAAATGGAAAAGGTCGTCTCATGATCTTGTTCATGTCGTTAGGGGGTGTTCAAAGAGGTCCTTACCAAGTGTGGCCGGTAAATCGACTTGGCAGCTGTGTGGACAAGAAACAAACTGAACATGAACAGTTCGGGTGGGGCTAGGGGAGGGAATAGAAGGATATCATGAAAACAGAAATGAAAAAAAATGAACAGGTGTCGTTGACTGAAGGAGTCGAGAAGCTTGAATGCCTGCCTCTCATTCGTTTAGTGAAGGAGAGACTCAGTAGAAATCAAATCGCTTTGATGGACCACTTGAGCGTTGGCTTTTTGTGGGTCCCAGCCAGAAACAATGCCGGGTATTCAGAAAATACCCGAACCCAGCAACCAGCAGTGAACCTGCTTGAGCAAGTCGTGCGTGGCAAAACTTTTAGAGAACACGAGGAGGAGAGAGCCAGGCTGCAGCATCTCAGGGTTGCTTCCATTTGCCATCCACGATCTCCCCTTCCGTCCACTATTCGTCGGGCATGCCGTCTCCTAGGCAACGCCGCTTGAAGTAAAGGTGCTGATCTCTAGGTTCCGCCGCGGCCAGTAAGCGCCTCCTGGCCAGAAACTAAGACCGACGAAAAAGAGGTCACCAAACGATATAAGCTGCGTGAACTTTGGTCTAAAAGATGAAATTTCTGCTTGGATGTTGGGAGGATAGGGGGGTCAGGTCTGGTGTACTTGTCTGTCGTCCGTTAGGTCGATCGATCCTGCGCATGGTCGGTCTCGACACTGTGTCGACCTGTGGTCGAGCTAGCAGCGATATCGCCGCTGACCTGCTGACACAGTGTAACTTTGTGTCGGTCCAGAACTTTCCCCGATGGCAAGGCCGCCATCTTGTGAATACGATTGTGAGATCCTTCTTCATCTTACTCCGCAAGGTCTCCTTACCGAGACTGCCGGGAAAAGATTCAGAAGCTGGCCAGACGTCCTGGTCCCATTTTTATCCCATTCTTATCGTTGTTGTAATATTTTAGGATTTGATTCTTTACTGTTGAGTTCGACTTGGTCGAAGTCTCTTTGAGTCTGGTTTGAAAACTTTGTCTTGAATGGACATTTCTTGAAAAGTCTTATCAATAAACGGATCAAAACCTGACGTTCGGGTACCTCGAGGTCCAATATAGTCCTTGGCTGCCGTCTTAACCAGCAATAGTTTAGTTTTGTGAAAGGCACCAAGTGTCAAGCAAACAGTCTTGACATCTTGGCTGTGTTACATACCTGCAAAAAGAAGACTCACAAAAATAAATATAGAAAAAATGACAGAAAATGCCAGCAAAGATAACAAAGAACAATGAATGGCGGCTGTAATGTTTTCCAGCCTTAGACTGGGTTTTCAAGCATCAACACGTTGAATAATGCAAAATCATACACGCTTGCACAAACGGAAAGAAATCATGAATAATAAACAGTAAAGAAAATAAGGAAATGCGCTGCGCTAGTACTCTGTATGTAATATATTAATAATAATGATAATAAACCTGGGATTTATTTAATGCCTAATCACGCACAAGAAGGATCATGCTCTCAGTGCTAGAGACAAGCAGGAGACATGAACAAGATAAGATGGACAGAAGGAGAAATAACCGTGCAGACAAGTAATAAAAGACGAACAGGAGACGCAAAGAGGAATCGGGAAACAAACAGCAAAGATGGAGAATCATAAATCTGAAAAAAAGGCTATTGACAGCAGACGAAAAAAAAAAAAAGGAAAGAAAGGGTTAGACTAGAATTTTGTTGATTGGAAATCATCAGGAAGAAACTTTTTGCTTTTTGAAGAAAAGGACGAGCAGACTGTGGAGCATCTAAGATGGTTTCTGTCACGCCAAGGACGAACAGTTACGGGGCTAAAACATTTCACTTTTGGTTTTTGTTGTTTAGCTGGCTTCTAAAATTGGATGTTGAATGGTTTTCTGTGAAAAAACAATCCATCATACTTAGCGGCGCTGTGTTGTGAAAGCAGTGTCTGTCACACACAGGTTGACTATTTGAGTTTCGCTTGCATAAAACAAACAAAAAACTAAAACAAACATGGCGAGAACCAGAATGAATGGAATGAAAATGACGTTTCGTAATGAATACATCAAACGGGACTTCAATTGTGTTTCCAAGAAACTTCAATTGCACCGACTTGCTGTAACCGTATATTCCCGGAGGCCATTGTTAATTCACCCGGCAAAGTACCAAAGCGTCCAACCTCCAAGGTACCCTGAAGTCCCTCTGGCATGTATTTGACATGTATATTGGCCATGTTGTTGGTAAACAAGTCTGGACTTTCGCTCATCGTGCTTACCAAAGCTCAGATTTCTCAAACGTTTCCTCCAAGACTATTGGCTTCTGTGATCATCGCACAAAACTTTGTCACAGTTGGTCAAACCTTCGACATTTGCCCGGTCAAGTAAAGCTTCCAAGCCGATGCCTATGTCTGGACCAGATGCAATGCTTAGAACTTGTCATTTATTCCGATAGGTCTCTGGTGTCAAAAGGCAGTCTATGAGATTGTGAAAAGAAATGCAAACAAATTACCGATTGTTGGCGAGCGAGTTCTGGGTGTGTGCGAAGTAGCAAGAGAGTCTCTCAAGTGTGGCGGCGCCAGCCGGTTGCTGTTTGTAAAAGGGAGAGAAGAGCCGTGAAGAGGACGTTAACAGCCGCTCTGCCTCCTGCCATCCTGCTCTTAGAATCAGCAGCAATGATGCTGCTATTTATTGTGTGTGAGTTGTTGATTTAGTGCGCGTGTCGTGGTTGGGCCCTGTAACTGTAGTCAGTGCATCATTTATACGCCCTCGTTTTGCCAGTCATCCGTGACATTATCCTATCGTTGGACGTCGCCATCTTGTTTTCTCCTCTCATCACCGCTGTCATATATCACTGTCCCCTACAATCTTCTCTCTAATTCTCTGTGGAATGTTTATCGGTAGTTCTGGCTGATTCTTCGTTTTCCAAACGCTGTCATGCGAGATTATAAATGAAGCGTAAACGGCGAATTCTCGGTACCTCCGTCTCCTGTTCGCTGTTTTGTGGGACAGTGGCTATGCACTCGTCATCAGTCCACTGAAGATCCGACGCCCTCCCTGAGGATCCGGTATCCATCTTAAAAATTCGGTTAACTTGTGAACATATGTGAGTAATATTAAATGAAGCTGCTAGCGTTGCCATGCGACCATCAAATAGACACAACTTTCGCCAGCATTCTTCCTTCAAATTTGTAAAGTTAATATTTTATAAAAAAGCAAACTCCTGTCAGATGAAAATACTTTCTAGCTCCGAGGCAGCGTGGGCGGGAGCGTCTCCCTTCTGACTTCCACTTCATTGAACCCCGACGTGGGTTCCAGCCGGAGTTCGGTCTGTCTCCGGGGCCGGTTCGCTGCGGACGACCCAGGAGGGTCCGTGGCGAGGGTGTCGCTCTTGTAGGAAGCGGGGAGGGGTCGGCGAGACTATTTCCCTCCCCAGCAACCCCTACCCCCCAGCTGTCCTTCCCTGCAGTAATTAAGCTTGCTAAAGTAGACAGGTTTACAGCGCACCGTAGGCAGGTAACGCCGGGGGGTAACGCACGGTGTGAGAGGGAGGCCGCTGTCGGCGACTGTCCACAGAGATTGGGTCCAACCGCTGTTTCCATAGCTGTGTCAACATGGGGTCCGGCCTCCAGCTCTCTCACTCTCTTTTGTATTGGTGCCTGTCTCCTCCGTCTGTCAGCAAGAGTGGAGACTGCTGGCACTAAACACAGGAGGTGAAATTGCGCAAGATGGGAGTTTAGGAGCACGTGATCAGTAGAATTGTTTGTACCTAAGAGAAGGTAGCAGGGGCGGAGAAACAAAACTAAAAAGCCAGCTGCATGACTGATTGAAGCAGACATGGACCGTGCAATCTCAGCTTACAATCAACAGTCGTCGACGACAAATACACCAGCGTTGACAACCACTGCTTGTCTCGATCACGGCATGAGTGATGGATCTTGTTTGTTCTTAACTCAGCAAAAAAACTTTTTTGAGGGATTTGGAGATGAGATCTGTGACAAAAGAGTTTGAAGGAATGGTTAGGTGGTGTGTGAATATGTGTGTGAATATGTTAATTAAGTGGATGATGTTGTAGAAGACATTGTTTAGTCTAATATTGGTTGCTGTTAGCTGTTATGTCGAGCAACACTTCATTAACATTTGTTGGAAGCTCTCTCGCTGCTGTTATCCATGACCACGTGACACCGTGCTAGTGCTCCTCACACAACGTTAGTTTACATCAAGCATTGATGCTTTTTTTCCTCTTCTTTTTAATGGTGCCATGAATGTTTCAATCAGCCGCTGAACTATTAACTAGATAATGTTGATGAGATGTGACCGTTGGTAGAATGCGGCAGGTAGTGTTTGATGCCATGTTTGCTCGCCAATGGCATTGACACCCTAAAGGTTTCGAACCTGTATTTTGTTGCGTTTCCAGGGAAGATAACTATGTAGTTTTTTGTTCAGGGATTATAGCCCTGTTGATGGAACCTTGCACCTGTAGTTGTATTCATTGTGTCGCTAACGCACTGGTTGTTTACATTTACTAAAGGAAAGAAAGAAAAACCAAGACTTTTGTACTTAGCATTGGACTGAGCACAAAGTGATGGCCGTCCATTAGCAGACCTTTGTGTTTGTGTTTTGATGTGTGCACGAACACTTAGTGTCACGGACGTTTGTATAAATGATTTAGCGAACGCAGCTCCTCATGTTTCTCGTCTGTGTACACTGTGTCAATATGGCGACATTATTGTGTCCTCTACAACAACTCTACACAATAATGCTTTAATACCTTTTTATACGCTTCTGCGTTCGTTCATGTGTCTTTACCGGGAGCAGACGTGAACATGTTTGCCAAGATAAAGCTGATAAAGACTTGAATAACCAGACCTCACTAAGCACGCGCGCGCGCACACACACACAAAGGCATTATACAATGATGCCAGAGAGAGTGCAGTCCTCACTCAGCTCACAGCAGACATTGTCCTTCATCACAATAGCTTTAGACCATGACTACCGATCTGCGCACGCGTAATGACCGCTCCTGCTGAGGTTATCGCTCTTTGCTCATTTTCTGCTAGAGGGCGCTAGTGTCACACGCCCACAAACTCTCTCTCGTTAAAGCTTCAAGACTCGTTATTGTTGTCTGTTTCTGAGTGCAAATATCCTGGATGCTTGTTATTTTCCAGGTGACGCAAGATATTCGGAAGTGTTTTTTAATTTGTTTGTTTGTTTGTTTGTTTGTTTTTTGTTTTGTTTTGTTTTTTTTTTTTTTGCACGCATGAGTTTTTTCTCTAGATCTTTGGGGATGTTTCTATTCCGGATATGATGATGATCATGTCATTATGAAATATCTCTTGATATACAGTATGATTAAAATGGAATTGAAAAATCGGAAATAGTAGATGGGGTTAAAATATGACCGCAGTTGTCTGTCTGCTTAATAAAGTCAGCATGAGAACCAGTGAGTCATTGCAGAATGTGTCTGTGTGGTTTCAGCATGGACGGGGCAGACTTGGCTTTTGAAATCGTGAAGCGTGCGTCTGCGGGCTTTGTCTACAGCGAGGCAGTGGCCAGGTAAGTGTAACGAACCTTTTTGAGAGACAGGTTGTGAGAGAGAGCTCCCTCGTCAGCTCTGCTTGTCAATTATTTTTCTTTCTTTTTCTCCCTTTTTATTTAAGCGAGAGGAAATCGGTGAAAAGATAAGGAGGGAGGGAACAAATACTTGTGTGGCACAAGTGCGGTATAACGAGAGGAAAGGGTCCTAAAAAGCGAACGTAATGAGGAGAGAATTTGGTTCTCTCCCTTTTCTCCATCGTTTCAGGTTTCTCTCCCTGTTTCTCTGATACTCAGACATCGTTGTACACGGCATCGTTGGCACACGACTACCGTAACAGTCGGAAAGAGATATTGAGCGTCCAAGCGAGCGTCGAGAGAGATAACGTCGTTAAGCCCTACGTCTGGCCAACGCGTCGATGCGTACCCCACACACCCCACCACCACGACCACCCGGCCTTTTCGCCTAGTGTAGGGAATGAAATTTCCATAGTATCGACAACTGTTCTGGAGGGTTGATCAAAAATCTTTGGGGGAAGAAAAACGAAGTGCAAATTGCCGTTTAATTGGTGTATCAACTCCTTGCACCGTCCCGCTTCTAGCCCTTGCTCGGCCATGATAGACGTCAACAAGGGGTGATCACCCAGCCAGAGGGCAGACCACTGGCATGACTGATGGAAGTAATGGGATAGGGGGTAGTTTTGAGTAGGAATAACGGTAATTTGTGTTTGTGAGAGAGAGAGAGAAAGAATAGCATGTCCAGTATTTGCGGTCAGAGTCGGCATCAGTCTGTGCGCTATTTTTAGCCAAGGCCTAGTGATCCTCTCCATCATTAACTTTCTTGTCTGCCCTATGCTTTATCGAGTTCTCACCCCTTGTGACTGAATTTCCTCTTTTTTATGGTTTAAATAGCTATCCAGCTTAGCTTTGTGAAGTAAAAACTTGAATTCAACCCATCTTTAGCTCACTGTATCCTGCGCGCGACTATTGTCACGAAAACTTTTGGTCATGCCACGTACAACCATTCAGCAGTAGATCCCCTATACCCAAAGAGTTAATGCCCCTTCTGATTGACGGTTGGCTGTTTCAAAGCTCTGGAAAATCATGAAACCAAGACTCTGTGAAGTCATGTGCCTATAGACAATGTTATCAACGGTAAAGCCCACAGATATTTTATTTCCTTTCTCTCAGAGTTTCTCCAATATTCCAGGACCTTCTATGAACGAAGAACTATGAAGCTCACTGAAATATGGCAAAAGATTATGAAAACAAACAGGCAATATATCATTGATTGATCTTTGTTCTTTATACAAATAAATGACCATAAACTGTCAGACCAATAGTACGTGTGTGTCTATTTATGCATTCGTGTGTTTGTTCATGCGTGTATGTTTGTGTGTGTGTGTGTGTGTCCATCTGTGTGCTGCTTCATGCACGTGCGTGTATCCTGCTGCAGCCACTACATGCGTCAGATTCTGGAGGCGCTGCGGTACTGCCACGCCAACGGCATCGTGCACCGCGACCTCAAGCCTCACTGCATCCTGCTGGCCTCCAAAGAGAACTCCGCCCCCGTCAAGCTGGGGGGCTTTGGTGTCGCCACCCACCTGCCGAAGGACGGGTACATCACAGGCGGTGAGTATGTGCACGACTGGGGCCAGTGAACTCCAGCACATAGCCAGGGCATGCCGCTGGTCACGCATAGTACACATGCAGTAGGCCATCGGACAGGAGTCACGGCTCACTGATCACCTCCCACTGCATAGGTCATAGGTCACAGTGGTGATTAGAAGCTAATAGCAGACTGTTGTGCAATACCTTAGTTGCAGCTAATAGTGCTACTTAATTAGAAAATTTTTATACGCAAATTAGATGATAAGAGAAATGATTACATGCATGCAGGGAGTTGCTAAAGTATATTTATTTACCGTAGTTAGATATTTGTGTTTGCATGATGTATCAGCACGGAGTGAAGATGAGAGTACCTCAGTAGTTGCATTTTGCGAGTCGCTTCATAGGTTTTCACATGAAATATATCGTCTTCTGCTTTAGGCATTTTGTTGAAGAGCATGTATATTAGGTGCTTACCATAATGATAGCTTTTATCAAAGCAGTAGGAGTTAATTCATTAAAAGATGCTATTTAGTTTGTAATCCTTTTCGTTCGTAAAATGCACACCCCAAAATACAAGCATTATTCCCAGAAAGATATTAGAACCAGTCGTTAAGTATAACCACGCTCAAACGGTTGACACTAAAGCAAAAGCCGATTTTTTCCCAAACCTGGCTATACACCATAAGATCCACCCATGTAATGTAAGGACATCACAGTTATGACCTTTGACCCGAGGTGACAATGTTCATTGTTGATGCTTATTCTTTGAACACAAACGATAGTTGCTTACATTTGCTATTAGACTCTTATTTGGAAAAGAGTATTTACATCAGCTTTAAAATGGTAGAAAATGGCTGTTACGTTAGAAATTAGTACTTTTTAATTATTATTATTTTTTTTAATCTTCTTATAGCAAGGGAAGTAAATATTGCCTCCTGCTTTTTCTTTGCGTCTTCTGCTTTAATGAAATAGGAAAAAGTGAGGGGGAATCTTCATAGTGGAATCCGGTGTGTGTAGTGCCCCCTGTGTAAATGCTAGCATTGTGTTTTATTGTAGATGAAAGTAGAGTTACCTGTTAAGTTATCTCCCTTGCAGATTACACAACTCTTGCTGCTGCGCAGTTGTTGGTTGACTTGAGAGACGATTGTGTCGGTAAGACCGGCGTTTGCGCCCAGTTGTAGGCGCTTTGACTTGGCCTGACTGACCACTCTCACATCCTTTTATTTTGTATTAAAATCCCCTTGGCGAGAGTGTTCCATTTGTAATTTTAACCCGAGTTTATAACACATGTTTGTCACTTTTGTAGTACATGACTAACACAACTTCTTTTGTTTGTTTATATTTTGTTGTTTTTTGGGATTGGAAAGCGTCAAGTCTGGCTTCTTACTCGATATTTTTTTTAAGTTTAGCATAATTTAAAAGAACTTCAGTTCGCCGTCGACTTTTTAGAGAGGTATTTTCTTTTCAATTTGGAAATTTCGACTTACGGGTAGAGAGATTCCTCCTTTCCATATCTGTCATAAAAGTATTCAGTAATTTGTTTTTAAATTTACAGTATAACAGATATTTTTATTAACTAGTAAACAGCTCGGTTTCGGTGATCTTTCTTTGTCTGGGCCGATGATTTATTTTTCTTTGCTTTTTTTATAGGATATTTTGTAAGCTTTTTCAGTTGCGTCTGCGAGATGCAATCACTTACAAAGTTTGAAATAGTCAGTTTTTGAGCTCCCTTGGCAAGGAAAATGTAGGACAGTCATAAAAACGTTGATTTTTGCATACATCACTTCCGGGTCTTATAACGCCCCTACCCCCCTACACCGATCCCTCCGTGTCTCAACCTCCCTCTTACCTTGCTTTACTTTCAAAGTAGAAGCAGAACAGCTCCTCAAACTAATCTCACGCCCTGCGGGCAAATAATGTACTTGTCTGGCCCAAAATAATACCTAATGGTAGATCGATTGAAGGCAACAGAGAAGCTTTATTTCTCCTCCACAGAGCTTTCCCGTCCCTTCATTCCAGCTCGGTCGTCCGTTTTCCAGAGCTGTCTCCATACACCATTATTTTCTGAAGCCACGTGGAACGGTCAGTCAGTGAAACGTCAGTTTATCCTGTAAAAGATGTCTTCTTGGGTCCTGCTTGCAGGGGTCATGTCCACAGACAACGGGGTATCGTGGGAGTGACAATTGTGGGTTGGAGGTAGGAGTAGACAGTGGCGCAGGCGTGAATAGCTAATCGTCTAGACAGCGGGGATCTGTAGACTGCGGGTTCGGATCCCACTTCCGACACTACTTTTTTGTGGGTCTGGAGTCTATTTACTGGTGTTGAACGAGTCCATGCCTTGCTTCATGACTTGATTCGTAAGACCAACAGAAAGTTTCAACAAGAAGACCACATGAGGACCTGAACAGGGTTGACTTGCTTCCATTCTCTGCACAGCTGAACCACATTTCTCCAGCCTCAGCAGTCAGAATCCATCATTCAGTGCTATTGTTGACAACTAGGATTAGGCAGATCGGGGGAACCAGTGTAAGACTCCCATCAGACCAGTCTTGACGCCGATAACTCGCACTTTCATACTAAAATTACTGGACTTCGCTCACCGCCTAACGCTTTGAACTTACAGTGCACTTCAGCTTCACCACGCTTTGTGTATTTATTCATTTATTTATATGTTTGCTTGACATATTGGAGGATACGCTGTAGTCAGATTGACATATTTTCCAATTATTATTTTATACCTTCGCTCAGCATGTGTGCTAAACAGATACAAGCGCTGACCACGATACGTGTGCTAACTTGTGCTAATCTGTGTGGAGTTGCTACTAAGTATCGATGCTTGAGTTATGGAAGAAATTGGTGATTGGTGTTGTATAGTTAATGTGTAAGGGTGTGAGTATGGATAAGTTGTACATAAGTTTATTGTAAAGAAAGGGGAGGGGTAGAGAAAGAGACGAAGGGAAACGCGTAGGTTTGGCGGGGAGATGAGGCGGGGTTGAGTCTAAAAACTGAAGTTGAGACCTGAACAATTTCGAAAACTTTGGTCTTGTGTTTGCACCATTAAATATAAATATCTTTAGCGTGCGCCGTTTTGTGAAAATCGAACCTTCGCTATAAAACCTTGGAGGGAGATGGAAAGATCATAGGATATTAAGCTCTTTTAAACAAACTTTTGGGGTGTGTGGAATGATGCATACAAAGTTACACTAATACGAGAGGTATCTGTGAAACAATCTGCGGATGTAATGTCAGTCTCATGACCACGTGATCAAGCTGGCTATCTGCTGATTCAAGAACCGGGATGTGAGAAAGTGGCATCCGCACAAATCCACCCGAGCGCTGGCGAGCGTCACGTGACAACTGCCGGATGTATGCGTTTGATGGGAATGAATAAATATGAAGTGAAAATATTCACCAACGTCCGCATAAAAATGTTCATATCCTAACAGTAGCATCATGTTATTTTATGGGCATTGTAGACTTATGTTTGCTGCACTCCCTCTGTCTGCCTCTTGTTTCTCTCCCGCTCGTTCTCTCGCTGTTTCCTCCCCCTTCTCTCCGTCACCCAGCCCAGCCCTCTGCTGTCCCGCTCCATCCTGTGTTGTGCCGGACGGCAATAACTCAGAATCCGAACCAGCAGGTGGCCGTCAGGTTGCAGTTGGCTTCTTGGCGTGACCCAGCGCTATCGTCGTTTAAAGTGGCATCACTATTATCTGCATGACCCATCAATTCCCTCTTCTTTACGACCCACCGTTACACAGAAACGTCTGTTGGAAGAATCGTTTGTCCGCCCTCTAATGAGTAGGGGCTTCTGAATAAATCATCATCGTCGCCGTCATCGTCATCATCATGTATTCGTGCTCAGCAGCATTATTTATTTAAAAGGAAACTTTTTCTCCCAATATCTGTGATCAGATGCTAGGATCGTGTTGTCATCCACCAGCGGTGAACAGTCGGAACTGAAACTACTTAAAAGACACAGAACTAAGAAATTAAAAACACGTAGGAAGATTTAATACCGCCATCATTGACAGCAAGGTAGATTATGTTGCCTTAGACACGAAATGGGTAAGTGAGCATTCGTGAGAAGCACGTCAACAACACAACATGAACATTCCACCTCAAGAGAAGATGTAAAAGTCTCGATCCTGCAGGAATATAGTGAGATTTCAGCGGGAATGTAGAAATGCAATGGAAATAAAGGAATCAGTGGGCTTATCAACAGAAATCCTTAACGGTGAACCTCTTCTGAATTCGCAGTGACGACAAAGAATAACAATAAATAAATAAAAGTAAAGGCGTGGAAACCTAATCATGTTTGACCAGACATAACCAAAAATTGCAGAAGGACTGTTGTAGGTAGTTGTAGGATGTGGCTTGAACAAGGTCTGCAAATATCAATCTCAACGTACACTCTTTTTTTTGTGGGGGTGGGGGGGGATGTTTCGTGGGGAGGAGGGGATTTCATTGGTCTATTGGCTTTTTTTGTTTGTTTGTTTTATTTTACTTTACTTATACATACGCGTTTGTTTTAAATGTTTTTCATTTTGCTGGTATTTTGACCTTTTTATTTGCATTTTATTTTTAATTTTGGTTTAGTTTTGGCGTTTTGTTTCGTTTGGCACTTGTTATTTTAGTATTTGCATTGTGTCCAGTTTTTTATTTTAGTTTTGAAATTTTGCTTTGATTGTAATTTGCATTTTGTTTTGCATTTATTTAGATGTTTTATGGTTTTGCATTTTGTTTTGCATTTTGCACTTTTTTGTTTCTTTCACATTTTGTTTGGTTCGGTTTACTGTTTGCAATTTGTTTTGATATTTGCATTTTGTTTGTTTGGTTTTTGTTTTTTTTTACTTTTGGGTTTGTTTTTGGCTTTATTTTGTTGTTGTGATCTACGACAGCCTCATTAATAGGTTTCGCCTTCTCCGCCCTCTCCTCGGTCTCAAAGACACTTGTCGTCATTCATCCTCCTCACTCCTCACTCGCCAGTCCAGAATTTACAGATGAACTCCTGACAAAGCTCATTGTGCATTCCGGAGAGTGGTTTCCAGCTAAAACCCTGTTGGCATGGGGATACTCTCATATCTCCGAGGCTTCGACGAGAGAAAGAGAATCAATCCATTCGCGCTTTTCGCTTCACGGGGAGGAAAACGAGATGGGGTGTTAGGGGGATCACGCCGCATTTCGTCTCGTTGCTTTTGCTTGTCTTTCGATGGCTTTGGGGGAATCGGCAACTGTCGGAGGCACCAAAAGCCTTCTTTGATGGGTTGGGCGATGTCACGGTCTGTCTGTCGCGTTTGTTTGCAGGGCGGGTGGGCACTCCCCAGTACATGGCGCCGGAAGTGGTGGAGCGGAAGCCTTACGGCTGCGCCGTCGACATGTGGGGCGCCGGCGTCCTCCTGTTCATCCTGCTCGGGGGCTACCCGCCGTTCTCCGGCACCAGAGAGAGGCTGTATGACCTCATCCTCAAAGGCAGTTACAAGGTTAGTCCAGTATTAGGATGTGAACTCTTACACAGGTCACTGCTCGCTTATGCGTCCTTCCCCCGTCTGCTCCCTACACTCCCCTCCTCTCATAAACACAAATAAATAAAAAAAAGCATTTTTTCTCTAAAACGTAATGGGAGAACTACAAACAACATGTATTTAACCTTTTCTTGTTTGTTTGTTTGTTTCCACCAATTTTACGTAGCCCTTTACGTATTCCGCAGTACTACTGCAGGGAATGAGGTAAACTTCATCAGTGTCGTAATAATTTGATTTGATGACGTTTAGGATGGTTGTGACGTCGTGATGACGTCATAGAGGGGGAAAATGAGCGTCACAGAAAGGACCATAAACAAGTGTGGATCAGACCTGCTGTTCCTTTCGAGTTGTCGGTCGTGTAAACTCAGCGAACCTTGACAGGCGGAAGCTTCAATAAAGCGCATGCGCTGCATGGCAAGTAGTGCACACCTTAGGAGGATGCAGAGTAAATGGAATCTGTTAAAGACCTTGAAATCATTGCCCTCTAGTTATTCTGTCGGCTTGGTTTTCATGTCATCTGGTGTTTGACTTTGACTACCAGACCAAATATGGAAACCATAGTAGCAGGAAAAAACAAACAAACAAAAAAAAATCCCACTATACGTTGATTCTGTTAAAACGCATTCAGCACAGAGAGAGAGAGAGAACGAGAGACTGCATAAATAACAAGCTAAGCCATTTCATCGCTCACGACAAGAAAGCGGATAAATGAATGATGAACTCACGTCAGTCGGATATCATCGATCGGGAAGCAGTTCCTTTGCATCACCTGACCAGTAATTTTCCTCCGCTGTTTGTCTTTTATTTCACGCTTCATTCCTCCTCAGCTTGGGATTTCCGCAGCCCACCTTTCATTTTACCCTTGGGGTTAGAAGGGAAAACAAGCTTAGCAAAATAACCTTAGTGTAGGCACAGTGATCTGGGTTGTTAGTGTTAGCGGTGATACGGGTGCTTTAAATCAAATGACTATGGGATTGTGGGTAATATATTGAGGGAAGAGAAGAATGAGATCAAATACAGAACAGTTATTCTTGTGTGTGTGTGTGTGCTTTCATTTGCGAAAGCGGACACAGACTGTTGCATACATTAAAAGAACGGAAGTAACTTTGTTCTGACACGCATACACGTAGACACACGCGCGCGCGCACACAGGTCTTGCTGAGCCATTCTCTTTTTTTTCTCCTTCTTTTCATGAGTACATTCGCTCTCTTTCTACTCTATGCTATATTTCTCGGTACTGATCCAAGATTACAGAAAACTTCTTTTTTTCCCTCTACCTTCACTAAGATTATGCAATTACAATTATTCATATTGACGTCATATATGAACTTTAACGGCTGCTTTCACAGATGAGGTTAAAGGTTAGCCGAGAACACGCCGCGTTTCAACTACTTTCTTTCTTGATTTATTTATTTGTTGTTGTTGTTGTTTTGTTTGCACTTCATCAATGGGCGATGGCTTTACACTTGCCTGCTACCTGCGTGTCAGAGAGGACCGGCGCGGCGATTCTTTTGTTTGCAGCAGGCGGAATCGATGAATTCTGTGATGCAGGGGAAAGTAGCGGTTCTAGTTAGGAACTAACAAAGCAAGAGGACTTTTTTTCATCCTGAGCTAAGCTTATCCTAATCCCAGCTTCTTCCCAAACTCTCCCTTCTTCCACATGCACACACCTCTACCCTAAGTCTGTTTTTTTTTTTTTTTAGTCTGTCATTCTTTCTCTCTCTCCTTTTTCTTTCTCCGTATCTGCCGCCATCACCACTTCCCCCTTATTTTCGCGAGATTTCTCTCTTCCATTCCCATCTGTTAGTGCACAGCTCCATTAGCACCGCCCAATAACGGGTGTTTGCTCAAGTCTCTGATCTCTGATGAGGCTTTTCTCTCCAAATTTCTTTGCACTCTTTCATCGCCGCACACCCAGATTTTCTTAACTGCCGATTTTGTTTTTCTTTTGTAACTGCATCGGTATTTATTTTGACGTCATTGCTTCATTTCGGTTGCAGATGAGGCAGAAGCAGTGGGGCAACATATCCGCTTCGGCCAAGGACCTGGTCACCCGTCTCCTGGACTTGAACCCAGAAACGCGACTCACCGTGGAGGGCGCCCTGGAGCACCCGTGGATAAAGGTGATAAGGCTCGCCCTAGTTTCGTCTCCAATGAACTTTGAACCTTACTGACTAGCTAACCCTGATCGCCGTGTTCGTCACCATCGTCCTGGGATTGACAATTCCAGACCTGCCATAAAAAATGGCCGCCACGTGGCTTGTGTTAAAGATGAAAGCGATGTAAAGGGATTGATCTATTTTTTTGATGATGTCAAAAAAGGGTGGTTTTATTTTGTCACGTGTATCATCGTCCGTCTTTTGTTGGACCCGACTTTATGTCTGTTCGTTCACACTTACCTCCATGCATACATTGATTCTTCAACCGGACTGTGTTTACCCTTCACCCCTTCCCTCCTTTTGCTTGGCTTTGACCTCCATTCTTTCCCTTTACACAGTTCTCTCTCTCTCCTTAGGCTCTTGACTGAATAAAGTTAAACTCACATTGTCTTCCTCTAGCTTCTGTCACACTTCCTTTCATTTTTTTTTCCGACTGCCACTCACTGATTTCTATGTAACGGTCTTCCTGTTCGCGCAAAATTGTTGGGTTTAGTTGTTTTTTTTTTCGCCCTTCGTTCACTAATGGCGTTTTCATCCCACTGGTTTCCGTTATGAGGCAAAAACACCGCTACACGTCTAATGAACGACTAAGCACATAGAATTAACGATAAAAGCCAAAATATAAATCAGATGTCGCAAGCATGCATTACATTTTGAAATGTAACACATTAGTAAATTTGTACGCAGACTCAGAAAAGCATTTTTGAAAACTTAATTTTTTAAAACAAACTTCTTTAGGAACCAGATACATTGATAGTTACAGTTTAAGTTTTAGGTTTTTCAAACAGTGTATGAAAGCAAAGAAGAAAGGTAAAATTAAATTCTTCCACTTTTTTAATCGGAAATTTTTATTCTTTTTCTTTTTTGTTTATAAGGGGATTTTTTCTGTCTTTCTTTTTGCTTATTCAACAGTCATAAACAGCTTAATAAAAAGGATATTTTATCTCAAATGTTCCAGAACAAGCGAGAAATTCCGCGCATGCACCTGCATGAAACTGTAGAGGAGCTGAAAAAGTTCAACGCAAGGCGAAAACTGAAGGTAAACAGGTTTGCGGTCGTTCGTACACCTGTCTTTGGCATCCTTGGTGTTACACTCTCTTGCATTACAGTCTTACATTACACTTTCTGTAACGTGTCTAGGGTTTCAGACATCGTTTCTCTTTCATTACTTTAATGTCGCATCACGTGTGTTACAGACACCCAACATACTAATATCAACAATATTTCGGCATCACAGACACCGTGGCAGACTAATATCATAAACACTGAGTTTGGGGCAATAAATGATTGTTTAGCTGTTTGTGCTCGCTGTCAGCGCTACAGTGTGGTAACAAAGTAAATAGCTCTGGTATCCCGGATTTTGTCCCCGCTGGAAGTTGTGCGAAATATTAACTGTGAACATAGTGAACACTCAGGTTGACTGGCATGCTGGCAGGGGGCCATCATGGCGGCGGTGTCCAGCTCCATGTGGGCCACGTTTTACAACGACCAGGAAGAGGTTGTTGAGGAAGAAGAAACGTCTGCGGGTGAGTCGATGATGACAGCCGATTATGATTAATTGTTGAAATTTTGAAGATTGAAATAATTGTATTTCAATATTGGTTTGTATTTCTCTTTTGTTTCTAACTTTCAGTCTGTCAGGAGATTTTTTTCTCTCTCTCTCCATCAATCTTTCCTTCAATGGCTTTCTCTCGGCTCTGGTTATATATCAGTGCTTGTCTCCCTTGCATTATTTCCTCTGAATATAGCAGAGAGGTATTTGTTCCAACTCATTTAGAATTCAAACATGAAATATCTGTATTTGTAGAGAGATCCCCCATCTTCTGCTATAACAAACGCTTTACGATTGCAGGAATATCATGCTGTAGTTATTTTATATATAGGGTCTTGATAGATGGTAGCGATGCACATTCTGTATCTTCCTTACCCTTCCCCCATTAGTAATTTAATTTCACGAATAATTTTTTGGGAAATTTTTTTTTACTGTTGTGGATTTTTTCCACCGTAACCCGATATGTAGTTGTGTAATATTTCGTTTATTTTATTATTTTACTTTATTCTGTTACTTTATGACGGATTTGCGAATGGCAGTCGAAGGGAAGTAACTGTTTGTACCGTTCTTCAAAGGCGCTGTGTCCCAGGTGCTGGACTCGCTGGAAGAAATCCAGTGTCTCACGGACTGTACGGAGGAGGACTGCGACCTGCTGGAGTCAGTGTTCCATGACAAGAGACTGTGTGCGCTGCTGAACGTGAGTACCGCGTGCTCCTAAACTTTGTTTTATTCTCATGACCCTGGCACTGTGAGGTTGGAGGGAGATGAATGAAGGTGAGAGCGTTGGAATATGTGTACTCGTTTGTTTGCGCGTGTGTACATATCTTGACATAAGTGTTTGAATGCGTGTATGTGTATATGCGCGCGCCCTTTCTGTAAGCATCGTATTCTCTTCAAGGTGAGTACCGAGCTTTGAAGACCGTTTGAAAAAAAATTCTACATGTGTATGTATATGGTGTATGTGTTTGTACTGTATGTTACATCCGTATTACACGTGTCCTTAATGTGCGTTTAGAGAGCGGAATATTTATTTTCTCCACGTTTTATTAATATAAATTCTCAAGTACTAGGGTGTATGCCGTACTCTTTTAGTCCAGACGAGGACGTAGATACAATTTATCTGTTCATAGTACTTGATTTTATCTACACTTTATCATACAACTATTTACTGCTTCTTCATTTATCTACTACTAACATTTTTGCGCGCGCGCACGCTCGCGATTGTGTTGACGTATTCACACATGCGTGGACGTGCATGGACTGGGAAGGACCTTTAATCGAGGATGCTCATGTATCATGTGAGAGTTATATAAATAGTGCATCACCCTAGCGTAACCTTTCTTCCCCATCATAAAACACACTTCAGGGGCGATAATGCAGATTTTAGTAGTTCCCATAACTCCTGCTCTGACAGCAAATGTTTGTGAAGCAATTCAAGACGCAAGCCTGGCATTTCCAGTCAGGAAATTATTCCTGTAAAAGTTATTAACCATGACGGTTTTAAACAACACTTTTAAAAATTTAATCAGCCTTGTGAAAATTGAGTAAGGAATAAAAACATCACACAATGCACATAATAATAATAATCATATCATCAGTATCGCTGTATTTTATAGTTTAATCTACAACCTTCCAACCAAGATAAAAGCTAAACGTTGATAAAGATGAATGAAGAACGTGTCCCTATAAAGGATGTTTAGAAGAATGCTGTTATCCTCCCCGGCATGGTTGTCTCCCTTTACACGCTTCTCGTTCCTGCTGAGGGTGATAACGTCCCTTGCACGAGACGCCTGAGTGTCTTGCATTCTTTTTTTCTTGTTGACTGCGGCGCATGCCGAGGTAACGGTGGCAAAAACTTAATTTGATTTGTAAACAGTTTAGAGCTGGGAATATTGGAACTATAAATCGCTATAATCGATTTAATATGTTTTAGTACGTTACTTTACGTGATTAACTCCCAAAATGGAAAAAAAAAAAAAAAAAAAAACACCGCTGGGTCAGATAACGAAGGCGAGGGGTAGACGAGTGTAAATATTGCTTCCGACCCTCCTGAGTTTCTGCCGTTTTCGTCTCGGCAGTAGTAACAGTGAATGTGCTTCAACCTTTCTGTCGTGTCTCCCACCCCATCATCCCACACACACTCTCTGTCTTTCTCTCTTTTACTTTATATATATACTATCTTCTCTGCCACTTCTCGAAGCTTCTTACTGCTGAGGAAATGGCTGGTCCAGCGACTCAATCCTTGAACTCGCAAAACGGAGGCGAGAAGGAGGTTGCAGGCAGACGACAGCTGCTGGCGAGTCTGGTGCACTGAAGGGATCCGCCATCATTACGGGATGACGAAGTGGAGCTAAAAGCTGCTTGAGCGGAGGTAATAGCACGTGGACCTTGCCCCAGGCCTGGACATCGTCGCGCTGAGCAGATTGTCTGCCCCTCCTTCCCCCCCGCTCCTCACCCCAACTCTTTATTACCTGACCCCAATATCAACCACCTTGTGGGTTGGCTTCAGAGGGGGCTAAGGGGGGAAGAGTGTCGAGGAGAGGATAGACCGCATGTTACAGAAAACGAACAATATTGTTGCTGGGGGAAGGGAAATAATTTCTCGTTGAACACCTATCCCATCATTTATTTATTTTTATTTTTTTTGCGGTGGACCATTCGGACTATACGTTGCTCCCGTTTATCTAGAAATATATACATATATTTTTTTTTCAAAAGCTCTTTACGAGCAAACAGTAAGATGTTTACATTATTAAAGATTCATCACTGTGTTAGTATCGCTGTGTATTGCAAATAGTTTTGTAAACCTTCCCTCCCTTTCTTTGTCTTTATGTCGAAAACTGAGACAGTCAACAATGTCAATCTTTATCTATCACTCACACACTCACACACTTACCTACGTTTGCTCTGTGTTGTATGGAATTATTCGTGATTGACGACCCCGTCGATGACATTCGTGATAACCACAATTTCCTGTAACATTATTATTTTATTATTATTGTTATTATCAATTTGATTACATAGCTCTGCGTCTGATTGGAAAACTAAAAATCTAAATAAATGTTTTTCTTACGTTTATCTAATTTTCTCGCCTTCGGTTATCTTTCTCTCTCTCCTTTCCTAGCCTTACACCACTCCTATCGATATCTTGTTTTTATTTTTCTCTTTGTTTCTTTCTCTTTCGCTTGCACGTGATTATAGAACCTTCTAGCCTTGGCTGCTGATTCTGAGTTAAACATCAGTCTCCTCCATTTCTGGTTTTCTCTTTTGCTGGTTTTTTTTTTTCCTTTTTGTCTCTCCCTCTCCCTACCGTGGGTCTCGTGCACATCTTCCTACTGTTCAAATGCAGGCTGCTTCCAGATTGCGCTCAGTGACTCCTCGTCTTTCATTCTCACATTTTTCAAGATTTCTGCAAATACACTTTTCGGCAGAATTTAAATCGACTGTAATGAGATTTAGACATCGACTCTATTTATCATCTACTTAAACGACTTCCTTTAGAATTTCGTCTTCATTCTTGTCCCCTATTCTCTCTCTATCACACACACACACACACACACGTACCCACTTTATACATTTCTGGCTTCCCCACTCTTTTCGGCAGTAATTCCTTCTTGCCAGGGAAAGTCCGGCGATTGGCTCCATCATAAACACATTTGCTCAGTGGAGATCGGAGGGGTGGGAAGGGTCAAGTGGTATTAACCACGCGCGTGCTGGTACACCCCTTCACACCCTCCCCCACCCGGTCTTCTCCCCGAGACTTAATATTGTTTGATCCTCCACTTTCCACTGGTGCAGGCGTGTGGCGGTCTGTCTCCAAGACCAAGTCCCAGGAAAGGACAGGATGTGGGCTTGAGATAGGTATGTGTGGAACTGGAATGTTGCCGATGGATGCGTGTTTCAAGGATTTCGTCGTCACAGTCATTGACTACATCGTGCTGGGGGTCAGTGGGCGGTGGTTTGACTGGGTCAGTAAGGTCTTGACTGTCGTAGGGAATCGTATTGTAAGGTAATAGAAATTATTTTATCCAAAGAACAATCCTTTCGTACCTCCTCACCCCTTTATTAAAAAACAAAATATGCCGTATCGCTGTCTCTGTCGGTGTCGTGGATGACCTCAGTATTCTGTCTAACCTGGACAATAACCAATCCGGCATTTTTTGTTTAAAAAAGTGTTTCTGGTCTTTCTAGAGGTTCGAAACTACTAACACACCATAGAGGGATGTTTTCATTAAGGTGTATACAGAATGGAGTGTTATCTTAGAACCTAATCCTACAGTTGTATTATATACACTGCAGTTGTCATACGATACATATCGACAGCAAACATTTGTCACTGCTGTCGGACCTGGCATCTGAGATTGCTACAGAGGCAGTTGCTCGTCCATCTAGGCCTGCAGGGGACTGCAACTGTTGTTGGTGACGCCACCTGTCGCCGGGTACTCAGGTGGCAAGGGCACTGAACCCCTTACCTCTGGCTTGACCCCCTCTAGTCTCAGACGGCTTCTGTGGATGCCCTTTCTTGTCTACCTGTATATTGGTCCTTGTTGTTGGTTTTTATTTATTATTTATTTATTTTTTGGTCCGTGATTGTCTTTATAGTCATTATTGTACACGCATGCACACACGTATGAATGCGTGCACACACAGACCACACACACCACGCTGCTATATTTAAACAACCTAGAGAAAGCTTCACAGCCTCCATCATCTCTCCTCCCTCTTAACCATGTCGCACATCATCAAGTACCGACGGACACAACAGCGCTGACAAAGTCTGGAACAAAGAGTTCCACCCCGTGGGAGTGCTCGCAGACAGGGAAGAACGCTTAGCCATGATGAAAGACACCACCCCACCCCTCTCCCACCCACCCCGCGATCAGGTGAGTTAACGGCGCAGGTAAGCAGCACCTGCAGGTGGCTGAGCCCTGGGAAGACAAGATGCACTTCTGGTCATGGCGGCTGTGTCTCTGACAAGATGGCTGAGAGGGAGTGAGGGGGAGATGCTATTAGGAGTTGTTAGGGCGGCGGACATTGTTCATGTTTAAAACCAATTTACTTCTCCTCTTGAAGTCTGTCTTTGTAGACATCTAGGACACGACGACACGGTTGTTATCGATTCTGTTATCCAGGTGCGTCTGCACTGAAAGTAATTTTTAATGTTGGAATTCGACGAGCGTGATTGTTGCTGATCTGTTTGTGTTTGTCTGGCAGTGCTGGGAATTCTTCCGGCTATTCCAGGATTATTACTGCTCGCCTCCTCTCTCTCTCCACTTGTTTCCGAGAAGACATTTTTCGCAGTGTGTTATCTGTTTCAACGAAAAGCTGTGATGTGAAGAGGATGGTTTTTGTTTTTTCATGGAGGAGTTAGAAGATGTAACACCACTAGCTTTTTTTTTTTTTTTTTAAACTAAACATCTTTCCATTCCTGTTGCAACCTCCATTCCATTCCATCAACTACAAAATGTAGATAAAGTTTGACGGTGGGAAGGCGGCCTGACGACCATGCGACAGACGTGAGCTCACTCCAAATCCTTCCGCTGGAGCAGCAGAACCATCCGCGTGTTCCGGGGACTTACCGGCGGCGGGCGGAGCATCTTGGTCTTGCTAGAAGCCGGACGACGCTAGAGCGCAGCACTGTAAATGACAGTGATGAATGGCTGAGACCTCTGCCCGCTGTTAGGGCCAACCGTTGCTTATATCTGACATTCACGCGGACTTTTTTCCTCCTTCTTCAAAATGTCGGTTTTTCACAACTTTTTGGATGTCGTTTAAAAAAAAAAAATTCATTTTCTTGTTCACACTTCGACAAGATTTTTTCAGACTGTGATGTAAGGATGTTCACAGGAGTTGACAGACATTGCCTGGACCGTGTTCCGTCTGAAGACGTGCGCGCGCACCTCTTCCCGATCCGGAAGTGTGTCGCTGGAGTTAAAGAGTTATAAAGCCTTCGACTTGGCAAAGTAAGTGCGGGATTCTTGCCAATCACTGCGGATCAATTATTCATCTTGAGCGGCGGAGAGATCTGGGCGCGCGCTTGTCACCAGCTTGCGGACGTCTGACTGTTTTTTTCTTTCATTTTTTCTTGTGGGAGTGAGTGAAGAGAGGAACCTTGACACCTTCGCCCGTGTTAACCCGTACAGGTAACTGCCTTGCTTATCCCCCCAACATCTCACCTCTTCCCTCCCCACACTACCCCACCCTTTCTTCGCCATCTTCGACAGCGATAGAGGTGGAGGAGAGAAGCTGGAGCGCGCGATGAAGCGGGTGTGTCGTCTGTGCAAGAAGGCGGCGGTGTTTGTCAAGTCGCCATGGCGCCGGAGACGGGTGCAGCCTCTTCCTGATTACAAGGTAAACGAGCGGCGAGCGCCTCAGTTGCAATCTTTTGTCAGCCTCCGTGGCAATCGTCACCCCTTTCGACCCTACCTAGCCCTGTGGGGTGGATGTGAACACGTACCCAGACACGCAAGCAGAAGCACACGTCCACGCACGCACCCACGCTTTCTCGCACGCACACACACACACAAACATGTATATTGTTTTCCTTTTGAGTTATTCCATTCTTGAATGTTTAATAAACAAGATGTCACCGATGCAAAGTCAGTGAAGTGAGCAGTCATGGATCATTGGTTGTAGACCTACTGTAATACATGCTTCAGTCTTTTTTTTTTTTCTTTGGGGAACTTTCCACCTGAATATTGTCCTGTCCTGTTCCATGGTGGTAACCACGATGTTGAATTATGTAGAGTTGTGTTCATTGTGCTTCGGACATTTCTAGAAGGCACGAGAGTAACACGCTTGTTTGTTGACTTTGTTGTTCTGTGCTTCCTGTACTCATTCCCTCTCAATATGGACTTCCTTGATGGTGTCGATGATAAATCATATTAATATAAATCATATATGTGCAGGCTTGTACTTTCCGTATTGTTGGTGTTTATGTTTGATTATAGTTCATCTGATAGAACTGTCTTATCTTTACCGCCGTCATCCTTGGATCAAGTGTGTGTTTGTGCGCGCTCGCTCGCTGCACAATGCATAAACCTACTCGACAACTGGTAGATGTGGTTTACAGATCATCATTTGTTATTATTAATGTTGTGTCTTGCCTGGGTTTGTGTGTGTGTGTATGCGAAAAAAGAATAGTTATTTTTTCTTGGTTTTATAATGAACATTACTGTTTTCTGTAATTTGGGAACCGCTCTCATTCAACCACCATCGTCATTATTATTCTCATCATTGTCATCATCGTCGTCGAATTTCTTGACAAATTTAGCCACAGCGATAACATTAGAATGGACGGCTCGTGCTCCTAATCACTGAGGGAGTCCCGGTGGCGTAGCGGGTTAGCGCCTGTCACCAATACCATGAGAGTGAAGATTGGCTGTCCTGGGTTCAGATCTCGTCTCGACCACGCTGTTCTTTCTCTGAATGTAACACCTTTTTGAAGGAATGGCTGCTGTGCCGTGATATAAGTTTAGTTTGCTGGCTTGATGTAAAACATGACCACTACCCTTCCTCATACCTTCCTCCTACCCTTCCCCCTTCTTCTCCCTCACCCTGACGACTTCTTGATCAGTGCGCACGTTCTGTCTTCGTCGTCCTCAAGTTTACCATCGCCGTGTCCTTGACTTTTGTCGTTATTTCTCGATCTCTCTTCACCCTCGTCTCTTGCTTGTCTTCGTCCTCCGTCTGCTTTCCCCTCCGTAACTTGGAGTTGGCGTCAAGAGTTACCGGCCCCCTCGGTAGTCTGCCCTTGAGCGTGATCAATAGGTCTCTCCGGCAACAATTTCAAAGAGCCCGAGCTGTGCGTCGCCGTGGAAACCAACAAACAATCTCAGGTCGTGCACACTAGAGAAAGAGGACCCATAACAAGTAGAAACCTTTGTAAGTATGTATGTCTGTTCGTGTCGGCGCTTTGACAGAAACATACTGGCAGTGAGAAGACTTCCATGTCAGGGTGGAAAAAATGAGCTTGCTTGGCAATGTGGGATTGTGTTTTTGTCCTTCGTGTGTGTGTGTGAGTAAGAAAGAGAGAGAGAAAGAGAGAGTTGTTTCTTGTAGTGCCTTGACGGTTTGAAATTTTCCGGTCCTTAGACTGTCGGTTTTTCTAAAATGTCTGACAACACAAGAATGTCTGAATCTCCTACATCCTTTGAGGACAGACATAAATCCCCAGCTCTGAAAAAAAAACAACAACGTATTTTAGTTGAACACGTGTACTAGACATTTGAATGGAAAGATGGGTAGTTAGGTAGAGAAAGATGTGTTTCTTCAAGTGTCTTGCCGGTTCTGGAAACTTTGCTTTTAGTGCCGAGCTCTGGAAAGTGCGAAGAGTCCGCGGTACCCAGCTAGTCCCACAGTGATGGAGTCCCAGCCGAGTGTTAAATGCGCGTCGGCGGATTAGAAGGTGAAAGATCGCGACGATGATGCGTTTACAAGGTGATGTACCCGGCTTCTTTCCGCTTCACCTCTCATCTACTAAAGCAGCCCATTTCTCTTGGGACAGGTCAGAGGTTGACGGACATTAATGCGTGTCGAACGAGTCAGACGTCTCTCTTCTCGATGGTCGGCGCATGCGTCCAAGAGTTGTTGTCCCGAGAGACGCAGAAAGCTGCGACATCAGTCTAGAATTTTTCTGATGACAATAACAATAAACAATATTTGTCCCAATGGGCAATTTAAATGGGAGGTGTGCTCTATTTCCAATATATATATATTTAAGAAAGTCATTACAATTACAATGAAAGTGGAAAGAAGTTTAGTTCAAGTGGTTCTCTCACACTCTTCTCACTTCTCTTCAAGCATTTGCCGAAGTCTTGCAGTTCCGTTGAAAATAGCCCAGTCTTGGAGCTCGAGTTCTCCTAGTTCTCACTGTTTGCCTCTTACACTTGGGAAAGCCTCGAGAATTCTAGCCCTCGTCAGCCCGCTCCCGCCTCGTCCCGCTTACCTTTTTGTTTTTTTCTTCGTGTCAGTCGGCAGCAAGCGTTACCACAGTACAACTCATTGTTTCCAGTCTGGCAGACGAGGGACTAAGCATCACCGCTGGCAGGCCGCCTGTTGGGAGGTGAAACTTAGAGGGTTACTTTGACCAGAGACGGCATTCGTATCTGTCATGTTACATCCTCTTTCCCTCCTCCTCCCTTTGTGCCCCGAAGCAGCTCTGATCCAAACTTTGTGTGTGTGTAGTCTGACCTACAGGTAAAAACATTCCACACTCGCAATCGACTCCTCCCTTTTACAGGGTCATCATCACCCACTCTGTGGCCATTATCATTCGGTTTCTGAAACGAAACTAGCAATATTTCGTTTTACGTTAACGTACGATGTTTGTGTTTATATTTAAACAAATTATTAAAAGAATTTATAAATATAATTGATTTATTCATTTCTTAAGGAAGTCAGCATTGTATTTATTTTATCTCATTTTATATAAAATTTATTCTATCCAAATCAGCCGGCGGTGTTTTACCTCAGCACAGCAGTTTATTTATTTTTTGTAGTAGTGGACACAGCTTTGTGAAGAGGTCATAGTTCAAAGTGCAACAACAGGGCTGAGCAATATTCTCGCGGTTAATAAAACCCAGAACACGCTCATGCCTGGTTAGACGCTTCAGTGCACCCGACAGAAAGTAACCGGAAGCACGTCGTTATGTCGTTGCCGGCGCCAGACTTTGCTCCCACAATCCCACACACCGCTGACGTCGTGGGCAACGTCAGATCGCGTCACGTGCTGGCGCCGGTCTGGCCGTCGCCATCGTTGGTCAAAATTACGAGGAGGCGCCGGAAAGATACTTCCTAAGATACACGCTTTTATCTATTATTATTATCATCATCGGCGTGATCATGGCTGAATGCCGATCATTAGTCCTGCAAGCCTGCTTTTCGTTAGTTGTAAAGGCTTAGGGCATCATGCGATAACGAAAACATTTTCTAGAATTCTAAAGTGAGGGTACAGTTATAATTAGATGCTTACTTGCATTTCTGGTAGGTCCCTTGGATGAGCGTTGATAAGGATTTTTTCCCCCTATCAGGGCATGAGGGTTTTCCTCTCCAATCTGTGCGGCAGACAGGATGGTTTAGTTTGAATTTAGAATATTTATCTACATGAGGGCAATGGAGAGCAAGAAGAGATACCGTAGTTTTCTTTTTTCCCTTTTCCTCTCTTTCTCCCTGTCTTTCTTTGTATCTTTCTCTCTTTCTCTTTCTTTCTCTGCCAGTGCTGCTTTATAGGTGTGTGAATTAAGACCATTTTTCCGCGTATGATATTTACTCGATCCTTATTGTGGTATATTTTCCACGGGTGAATACTTTTATCACTGAGCGGTCATCTCCTGGATGACCTATGTATCTCGCTTGATTTCTTATGTCAGCAACTTGGCGGCTTTTACAGTTTCCATGAATCGGGTTTTACTACCCGTATCTCGAGACTGACTATATTAGGTATTGACCACGATATCTGTATGTATCCGGGGTATTCGCGCCTTAGGCCGTTCTTAACTGTGCGAAATGCCAGACTTCCGAAATGCTTGAATTCCCATCGTATCCTCGAGTGTATTTGCAAAGTATTGACAAACAAGTTTGAACTTAGCTTCACCATGTTGACCAAAGTTCCAGAGAGTTCTCCCCAAGTCCTTTAGTTTCCTAGGATCTCCTCGCACAACATTTTCCAACTTGGTCAAAGGCTATTTGTCCAGCAAAGAAGAATCTTTGCCTTGCGTTTTGTCCACCAACGTTCGTGTGAGATTAACGACGGCTGTTTCTCGTCTGCTGAACTTTGACCTTTGTTTGGCACACATCGCTCCATATCATCCTTAAGTCGCCAACAATTTTTTTTGAGCTGGGATGTGGAGGAGTAGAGCAGGATTTTGTGGCAGTCTTCTCGAAGTAGGCATTGGCTGGTTCTGTACCTCCAGGAGCAGGATGACATCACGAATTCTGTTACCTCCACCACCTCCGGTCCCTGAAGGGAGTTTTTGTTTCCTTAGATCCTGCAAGTACACGACAGGTGCTGGGTTTGTTTTCAGACATAAGCTTGTTGCTAGCAGCTTTTATGTGGATAGTACGCAGTTCACGATTACGGGTGAAGGTGGTGGTAGTGGCGCCTGGTGGCGGTGGGAGGTGATGGAGGGAAGACTACTTGCCTGGATTCGGCGAGCCCCTCCGAGCTGCTGATTTCTGCACCATCGCTCATCACCTGTCTTCATCCGAGGTCCCTGGCTGCCAACGGCTTCCGAATTTCTTCCTCCATTTTCTCCCATTATTCTCGACCTCCTCTCGTATTTCACCCTCCTCCATACCTTCGGCGCTCTCTCTCTCTCCTCACTCTTTGTGTGTGTGCTTGTTTATGGAGGGATGAGTGCACGCCTGCATTGCTTACCTGTGACCGTGCTCCTGCTGTGATGCTACATATCTAATCTGTGATGTAACATAAAAAGAAGAGTCTTACTAGTCTTACATTTCATTTTCTGTTTTGCTTGTTTTTCTGCCTTCCATTTTTAGTTTACTCGTTGTTACTCCTCCAGGAGCATAGGGCCGCAATACCTGCCTTCCATTTTTACTGTCTTTATTTCTTCCACTTGTGTCTTTACTCTTTTTTCTCTTTCTTGTCTAGCTTTTTGTTTTTCCTTTACTCAGACTTCAAACAAAGTTCACCCAATGGAAAGAAAAATATCAAATTCTTCACCCTTCATCCCCAAACCTCGCCAGACGTGAAACGCTTGGCTACCCGACGAAACACGGGTAGCTTAGTGGCACTGGGTTTATACCTCTTTATATGTGCCAATACTAGCGATTTCAGTGATTTCTTTAGAAGGCCAGGACTGTTACCCCTGAACACAGTTTCCACAGAGACATCAAGTAGGGACACGCACGCATTTATCTCCACGTGCCAAAGTTCTTTGTGGCGGTTGTAAGTAAATAGTCGACAATTGGAGGAGGAGGAGGAGATTTCAGTGTGGCTCCTAGTGCTGCAGTCGCTGATAAAAATCCGGAGAGGTCTTGGTCCTGACGGTGAGAGTGCACCTTACTGCGCCGGTGTTCATTCTTGTGTAAACCTCCGAGCTTGGAACCTGGCTTCAGTGTCAGACTTTCTTTGAATATTTGAAGAACTCTGCCATAAGTATACCTGTCGTTCTTACCTGGGAGGTGTAAAAAAAAAAAAAAAAAAAGACTGATTCCTTGCCTGACGGTTTTGAAGGATCTGACTGGACAGACAAGATCGGGGTATTTGAGAGGACATAGGGTGCAGCTGCTTTGATGCCACAGTAAGTGCTGTTTCCACGAATAATTAGATGCTGTCCCAGGATCGCTCCCTGAGGTCAGGAACTCTTGCAGGAATACTAATCATCTCCTCTTTGCCTTGCTGAAGAGCAGCTATCAGCGGCTCTGTCTGGAAATTGGTGGGATTTAACTGCCCACCCCACTCCCCTGAAACAAGCTTACCCACTGAATTGCAAGCGCTCATCTTTTATGCTTGAGTGAGACACACATATACATATATATATTCGGTTTTCTTCCACACTCTCCCCTGAATTTACATCTCCTGGACATCCACACTACCACCTTGAGGCAGGAGAGAAATACACACCCCGATCTGGCGGTTTAGTAACCGGATGGCTGTTAGTAACGGGTGTCGTAAGGAGATATACCGTTGTATGAGAGTTTGTGGACAACTGGATGTTGCTGGCATCAGTCACATGGTCACATGAGGCTGGGAATTTCTCCCCTCCCTCCAGCACTTTGCCCTCCATACCTCGTGCACACTCCCGCACGCCAACCCCTCAGCAGCTTCCACCAAACGGTCTGGCACACCTTTCTGGGCCTTTCCTCGAGATGTAGTGATCACAAAGGGTGAAGAAGGGAGATATAAAAAAGACCAGTCCGCTGGGTTCTCCGAGGGCCTGGTAGAGAGTTTTCGTTCCTGTGAGAATGTCTCAGCCGGGACAAGCGGTGCGATGCCTTTTGCAGTGTTGCTGAGATCCTGCAACCCGAGGAGGAGTCGAGCAAGGCGATCACCGTGATGCTACAAACATACAAAGGATAAAGGGAGGAGAGTTCAAGGAAGAACAGAAAAAAAGCAACAAGGAAGGAGAAATATTCAAAGATGATGAATGCTCAGTTCGCACATTCTTTTTTCCATCAAATCTACACCGTGTTGTGGTTTATGGGCCCAGGCTTTCGGGTAAGAAGTTTGTTTGCTTGCTTACTTGCTTGCTTTTGAAAGTAACGAATAAAATGTCTGTTAGCATGTTTGACCAATCTTACACATTCCTTCCTCTTGACAATCTTTGCTGTATCTAGCGTTGTATCACATGCTGAGATGATTCACCTGAAACGATGCTGTTCCTGGTTGCTGGAAAACAGATACAGATGCACGAACGCGCATACGCACGCACGTGCGGTATTAACGCATACACTTACACGCGCGGTAAAGAGCAGTCCGTGTCTTTTAAAGCCACCATAAAGCCGCTAAATCTGTCTGGATTCCGACCCGCATGCCGTGGAATTGGTGTGCAAGAGGTTATCAGCACAGAAAATAAAGAGATGAAAGCAGGAAAAGCTGCTCAACACACACACACACACAGACACACAGACGCGCATGCATACACACTAAACGGTTTCTAACATACTTGCTAGCGAGGACAAACGAGCTTGACATTTCATCGCTTTCCTCTACCATCACGTTTGGAGAAGTCCGTTTTTAATGAGTGGCTCACATTCGCAGTTTTCTTTTCTTTTTTTTTTTTTAATCAGCTTGTTTGCACAAAGCACACTCACACTCTTTTCATAGCCGCCATTAATTCCTTCAGTCAGTTCTTGTGGGCGTGTTCCGGACATGAGAGTCTGTGTGCTGCTTGTCTATAAAACTTAATATCTTACAATCTCCCTCTTCTCTTTTCTTCTTTTTCTTTCTTTCGTTAATTTTTTTCATCATATTCAGTGTTGGTGCGACACCTATCCTTAAAGGCGTGGGCAGAGTGTATTTTTTAAAAATCGTGATTGAAATTGCTGGAAATAGAAGCGAGGTTCTCTCACGTTCGCCAGCGGCGCTTGTCTGTTGGAACGTTGGCCCAGTCTCTGTACATCCACCAGATCACATGACACATTCCTTTTGCTGTGCACGTGCTGTGCATCCCTTGACACAATCCTTCCACATCCCCTCGTGATGATAAGATTTTCTCGCAATGGTTTCTTATCTTGTAATAACGTGTTTGTTGTTGTAGCAACCCGTTATGTGGCAATCAGCTCAGCTTTGGGCGTAAATAATTTAGCAGATATCAACAGTCATTCAAAGGGTATTGCTTGTCTATACAACTCCATGTTGTAGAAACCAATATCAAACGTGCTTTGAATTCTGTCTGAAAGCTAGGGGCGGTTAACGCCTGTCTCCAGTATAGTGAGGGCTGGCTGTCCTGGGTTCAACTCTCGTCTCGAGTACTCTGTTGTTTTTTGTTTGGTTTTGTTTTGTTGTTTGTTTGATTGTCTGTTTGTTTTTGTTTTTGTTTTTTGTTGGTTTGGTTTTTTTTTGCATCTGGCATCTGCTTACAAGACTGGCTGCCTTCTGTGATTACCTTAGTTATCGGCTGGCAATTATTTCCCACCCGCCACCCCGTTTGAAAGCTAGTCGTACAAAACACACCACAAACACGCAAGAGTCGTGCTATAAAGTATTTTTGGAAAAAGATGAGCATTGATGCCTTTTTCAAATTAAAAAAAAACAACAAATTTTTGTCTGTTTGGCGTAAAGCACTGGCAGGAAATTTCAGCCTGTGGGTCCAAACTGCAACCCAGCGATTTGTTAAATGTTAAAAACCTTACAAAAATTTCAGAGTGGCGCTAATTGGCGCAAAAAAAAAATAAATAAATAAAAAAATCAGGAATCAGCTTTGGGAGTTTTACAATGTGATAAGCTCAGACATTGGCCGGACTGAACCCTACTAATGACACTAATATGTGATCATATAATGTACCATCGTATTGGTTTAGACATGACCATGGTAGTGCGGTGTGGACAACATTTCGCTCCTCATGTTACAAGATTTTTTATTTCATGGTTTGCCTGCTTGTACGTGTGGTTTAAAGTCTCGTAGAAGAATAACAAGAACAGAACTGCGGATGTCAGAGTTTGCCTTTTTGTGTCAGGTTTTTCTTTTTTTTTTTTTTTATTGGAACGCCCTGTTGACGTGCATTATATTCTGAGAAGCTTAGACTAGACATTTAAATATGGATGATGCTAAATGTCAAAGAATTTTTTTTTCTTTGATTGTGAAATGTCCGAGATGTTTTAGTTAGCACAGCTTCCAGTTTTTCACTTTACTGCTTTTGACAACGAGTGATCAATGATGGTCTTCTGTAATGTTAGTGGAGATGTTGTGTTTTATAAGCTGGTGGTGATCGCCTTTCTTAGTTTTTATGCTTGATGTCAGCTCAGTCCTTTTATTTCTGTCTCTTACATACTATCTGTCCTATATCTCTCTCCCCCTCACACACACACAGTACCCGCATCCTGAACCACGCCTACACACACACACAGACAGAGAGAGAGAGAGAGAGAAAGAGAAATGCACATGTAAACTCGGAATGTAGAACATGTGCTTGTCGCACTGTGTTTCTCTAGTTGTAAGTGTCTGTGCTCGTACTTACGATAGCCATTGAATGGATTCTTCATTCCATAATGTTTACCATCTGTTCTTCTGCCTCTTCCGACTGTTTCGATAGACAGAAGGGTGTCGGTATGTGAGCATTACTTGTTTGAGGATTCTTGTGGTGGATAAACTCTATGCGTGCGTGGGAGAGAGAGAAGGAAATAATAACATAAGTTAAATGTCTTGTATTTAGTACGCAACTAGTAGAATTTTTCCCGTTCAGGTTACATAAACAGGAGCTGAATTAAAACAATTTTAGGTTCTCTTACACAGAAGCAAGGAACGAAGAAATGTAGGAACAGATGGTTTGAAAAGTGCCCCCTTGTGTGTTGAGTACAGAGAGGTGGGTCAGGGGTCAGAAGACACTAGAATCAGCAGTTGCTATAGAGTTCACCCCTCACTCCCCGCCTCACCACTCCTCCACCCTTTTATTATTATTATTTTCGTGTGAAAACGACGAACGTGCTGTCAAGGAAGATGACGAAGGTATGGAAGGTTGAAAAGTAGATGGTAGAAGAGCAGAGCAGTAGATGAGCATCCGAAGAAACAAAATAAATGGCAGTCACATGAGGGAGTTGACGGTAACACCAGAGAACTACAACAAATCCCAGTCGTTGGAGAAGATTGATCAACGTGGGACCTGCCAGGACATGGGCTTTGCGCCGTCTGGGAATAAAGGGAGAGAACAGCCGTGCCGTCGTTCGGACAGTCTGTGTCCGGTAGTCTCCCCTGCACTGTCTCGGCTATGCTGTCGTCCGCGTCGATGAAAGATGAGGGTCTTTCGTTTAGATCGGTGTCCTGTAGCAATCAGAACTTAGTAATTTCATTAACACCGCACGCACACCAGAAACAGGGGGCGAGTGAGTGGGCGTGGCTTGGTTTGTAACGGTTGTGACTGTCAGCATCTTCACGATTTAATTCCTTAACACGGAGAAAGAGCGATTTAAATCGAAGAGAAATTCTTAGCCGGTGGTAATTTTAGATAATGAGTAGAAAAATCAAAGCAAACCGATGAAAGTGAACCGTGACTGAGTCTGTTTAATGCGTGAAAGAGTCCTGCACGGTCTGCCTGTGTCTCACTCTTCCACCGGGCTGGCGGAGAGAACATTAATCAACACCTTACTTCCCGAGTGAGGAGAACTAGACAGAAGGGGTGGAGCGTTGTTTTTACTCATTTTAACCAACGATGCACAGTAGCTTCTACATGAGCAGTGTATTAATTGATCAGCACTACTTAAAGCCTTATTTAATAATTATACGGACTTGGCAAGCTGAGAACAACAACAATTACTTTGCAAGTGTTTTTGCAAGATATATTTTATGTACTTAGAAGATATGCAGACAGGCTTCTTTTCATGCTAAAGAAAATTCCCCCCTCTTGTGTATAACATAAAATAATATCTTGTCGAAATGTAGAAAATATACTAAGACTTAAGGCTGGCCTTCTGACTCTGCCACCTATTCATGTTTTTCTAGAAGTAGTCAGACAAGAGCTACTGGCACTGCTAAATTGTTGTCTTCTTGTTGTTCTTCTTCTTAAATTGCAGACGATGTTAATGTGGTTATGTCAATAAAACGAAAGCTGCATTCCTTCGCTCCTCCCTTTGTCTCGTCGGGGACCTGACTTCGGTTCGAAATTTCATCAGAGGCCCAGGTCCTTGCTCGCCCGTACCATTGAAAGTAGAGAGAAAGGTGTTCAGGAAGAAGTCTGCCTGATTTTTTATTTTAAAATTTTATTTCTTTTATTTCTCTCTCTTTAAATTGTGCGGCGGACGTAAGCTAACAATGGCGAAGGCCCGGGCCGGGACATTTCTTCCAAGAAATTACTGACCTACTAACAACTGGGGGGACCCAAGAATCTCTCGTCCAGTTGTCTGTTCCTGTCCATCTCTCCATCCCCCTTCCCTGCTCTTTCCCGATGCACGATGGGATATTGCAGGGTTTGCTCTTGCGCGTGCGCGTGCGCATGCTTACAAGGAGCTTTAGCGGAGGGTGGAACGGCCCGCCGGGCCGCGTTACACGCCGACGTAACCAGCGACTGACGGATCGCACATCGATTTTCCTCCTCGCCGGCTTCTTCCAGGGTACGGGGGTGTGTGTAGAGGGTGGGGATGAAGATCACGACAAGGGAGGGGAAAAAAATAGATGAGGGGAGGGGTGAGCAAAACAGTACGGAGATCGTAATAGAGGGATTGAGCCACCACCATCAAGAGGCTGGGACCGTGGCTCTAAGCTCCCTTGTCTGGAACGATGCCAGTGACGAGGGGCGATGGGGTGAGGAGATAGGAAGTATATGTAGGACATAACCTGTGGCCAGGGCCCGATGGTGGGCCGGTCCGATGTGGGCAGCGGGAGCAGTGTTAGGACCAGTGGAGATCAATGGTACTCGGGAAGGTAGGTTTGATTACCCCACCACCACCCACTGACCCCCAACTCACATCGTGTAGGTAGAGTAAACTCTTCTTCCGGGAAAAAGGACTGTACCTGCATTTACCATCTTGCCTAACCACAGTTCTCTTTTTATTAAATGATTTTTGCTTTCTCTTTTTGTCTCTTTTCTTACTTCCTAGTGAATTTCCATTATCCTTTCGAGATGATGAAAGACAGAGGTCAGTGTCGCGCTTCACTTGCTTTGCCGTCAATGAAAAATGGACATCCCTAGGAGAGGAAATGGAAGATTAACATGAAGACACCTCGCTGCATCCTGGAAGTCCTGCTGCCAAACAGTTTAAAGAATACAACAATCTCACGAACTGACACGGTTTGCAGTTCTGGGCTTCATCGTGGAGACTTGCACCGCATATCAAATGATTGGCCGTTTCCTCCCTAGAGAGAAAAGGATGTCCAAAGAAAGAATACCCCGCCCTTCATACCACCCAGGATGCTATTTCTGTAGACATTGACTTTGCCAGCGGGTTTTCTATTTCCTTTCTTTTTTATATTTTCTGTCTGATTTTTTTTTTCCGCGCGGGTGGCGGGGGTAAGCCACAGCATTGCGCTCCCCTTGGGGCTTTCATTTCCGAGACATGTGCGAGCGCTTTTGTTGGTGTCAGACCCTGGATGGGACGGTGGGGCTGCCTGGGGGTTGGGTTCTTTTCAGGGGTCGTTTTCAGTTGGGACAAGCTGAGCAATCAAGCAATAAAATTATCGACATATTTTGGAGCAGCTCGAGAAGCAGACGATATTCAGGTCGGAGCATAAGAATAAGGTAGGAGTAGGTGAACTCGTGTGTTTCTCTCTCGGCACAGTCCTCCGTAAGTTCAACGGCTTCCACTAGTACATTAATCGAAATATTTGAACCATCATTCTTTCTTTCTATTCTCCTATTATCAACGTATTCGACATCATCGTCATTGCCCTTATCATCGTCAATATTCAGTCAGTATGTCCTGCTTCCATCATATTCTTCTTTTCTCTTTGTCGTTGAGCTTTTCGTTTTTCTGGATCCCTGGCTGTTTCCTCTGGCCATTTGTAAGAAAATACACTCCTTGCCAAAAGCCAGCGAAACGCTTGAAAAAATAAGTAAGTAAACGATCGTTTTATAACATAAAATTTTGCTGGAGCAGGATTCAGAATGTCTGTATCATACCCCTGCTTACCATTTACTTGCATTTCCCTTTAACTTCTGGACGGACAAAAGGAGTTTTCCAGCGTGGTGAAAAAGCACCAGTCGCATGTTTTTACATAACACATTATTGGTGTTCCTCTTTTTTGTCTTTTTTTCCGAAGAACATCTTCTTAATGCTGTCCTTAAATGCGGTGTGGAAAGCAGTGAAAATCATTATTGTGTGTAACGTATTTCCAACGTAAAAAGAAATGGTGGATTGTGTTTTTGCACGTACCTGAGTAGATCGGTTTTCCTTCTTTGTTTCTTTACAGGTATTTGCGCATATTTCTTTCTCTTTTTACTTTTGTTTGTGAGGTAAGCTGTCTAAAATAAGACATAAGGGAACTCTTTGTCCAATAAAGAAATTTCGGTTGTCTAGGCCGTCCGGGTAGAGCGCTTAGCTCGGAAGTCCAACGTCGTTAGCTCCGTCCGCTTGGAGGCGCGCGGGAGAAGCAAACTCAGGTTTGTGACTAAGATAAGGGAGACAAGCCATCACCGGAATGATGAGTTCCCTTCCGGAGGTCGTGTAGATGTCGCTGCAAATGAACGGGCTAATGGAGACGTTTCTGGACGCGCTTTTTTTTCGGATGCGGCTGACTAGACCTTCTTCTTCCTCTTTCGCTGGGGCTCTGTTACTACTGCTTCTTCCACCTCCCAATCTTCATCGCTTCCCCTTGCCCCCTAGTCTTGACACTATCGTCATCGATTTTGTTCGGTCTTTGTGGCATCCAGACAGGAGCCATTGAACCCTGCCGGCCGCCAGGAGAGGCCAGAGTCACAAATTAGCTTGTTGATACGGGCTTCTGATGCATTAGTCTAGTCCTCCTTTCCTCCAATACAGAAGCCGATCGGGGCTTCGTACTCTCTGTCCCCTCCGGATTCATTATCGAAGACCCTTCTGGTCCAATTGTGGACTTGGTCTTCTTTTCAAGGCACTCTGTCCCCTCATCCATCTCCTGTACACACGGTCACATTCACACGCGAGTTGAAATGCAGTTGGCAGTCCTCTTTTACTTTATAAAAGAAAGGCATGTACAATTATATTTTTATTTACAGTTTTCCTGTGCATCTTACTCCTTTTTGTGAAAAATACTCTTAAAAAATTTTATCTGAATGTTGATTATGGCAAAGTGATATTCGTCTTGCGTGCTGGAGTAAACAACTAGTAAACTTTGGGTGAATTTTGTGGAACAGAACCATGAGGTAAGCCTTCATACGAGGTGTTATTATGCGGGGGAAAAGTAATTTCAGAGCAAATCTCAAAAGACTGTATAAAAACAAATACCCGGTCCAGAAACTTCTTACAAATGATAGCATGTTCCAGCTTCAATTTTGCTTAACATGAAAAACGCACTTTTAATTTCATGGTTTCTCAGACACCTGCTTGAGACACTTTTCCCCAGAGAGAAAATCGGTTTCGTGTTCTGTGGTCTGGAACCAAAATTTAAAATGGCGATTGATTTCGCCCTTACTTTGAACGCATCTTCATCTGGAATGTCCTAAGGGATGCTAGAGCAAAGAAGAAATATTGCGAAATTGGATTTCTTGGGCACTTCGGAGTATTATCGGCGAGAATTAAACAGTTCTTTGCAGCTGCCAAGCCTTGGTTACACTTTTAGCTACTTTGTTGTTTTTGTTCGGTTTTTTTTTTTTATTCGTGGGAATGGTAGAGCCTAGTAATCTCCGACACCAGCCAGGTCCTGTTTGCCTCAGGTTCCTCGGAGAACACTCATAATCCATGATTCCCATGTTGCACAAACTCTCTCACTCTTTATTTTTCCAGCTCTCTTATTGGGGAAAGCTTTTAAATTGAGTTTCGTGGTGAGCTTGTGTGCATGGATGAGATTTTCGGTATCTTTGCACATTGTGTTTGTGTGTTTGCTCGCGTGCAATTGTTGCAGGTGCGTGTGTGTGTGTGATAAACAAATCCACTGGTAGTAAACAGGTCTGTGGATTTTGTCATTGCTCCGGTATGTTGGCCACCTTCCAGCATAGTGTCGCAGCACTTTGAAGATGAAACTTTCCTGGAATTCCGCCCGTTAGCACGGAGATACAGTCTGCCCCCTCCTCCTCTCCCCCCAACTTTGCGTGCAGCTCTGGCACATCAACATCTGACCGGCACGGTAGACATCGGGTCTGCCCTGGAGGCCACAACCTTTTTTTTCTCTTATTTTCCTTTTTGAAATTGGAGCAAAACACGTGTATGGGACTGAGATTACCAATAAAAGCTTTCAGCGGAAGTGAACCGTGATCAGGCGTCAGCCAGCGTGACTTAAGACGTGAGTGGGTTTTGGAAACAGTCAGGGGAGGGAATGATTGTGAAGGGACACCACTCTGAACCTAAGTAATGGAAATCAGAAAATCAGCCAATCAAGAGGCACGTAACAAAGTACGGGCTGCACGCGTCTCTTTTTTCTTCTTCTTCTTCTTTTTTCTTTCTTTTTTTTTTTCCTCCTTATTTTCGTTCTTTTTTTCTTTCTCTTTTTCGTTCATTTTTTGTTTTTGTTTTTGCTTGGCTGGCAACAGCGTTGACGAAGCGAGGTGTAATGCGATGAGATCTTCTGCCAGGTACATAAACACAGCGACACCAACTGCGTCTGACGTTTATACTTTACGGTGGGGAGGGGGAACTAACGGTCGAGGGGAAGCGATTTTATATGGGCTCACCACAGTAGAAGAGCTGTCTCGGTCCCTGTCAGTATTGGTTTGCTAGAAGAGAGAAAGAAAAAGATAGTGTGCGTGTAAGAGATGGCGTGTGTGTGTTTTGGCTTCCAAACTGAAAAATACAACCCTTCAGCTTTCCTCCTTGTTTTCCCTCCATCTTCTGTCAGTAATATTTCGCTAATCACATTTTGTTGTTTTTTTTTTTTGTTCCACATTTGAATATTGCTCTTTGAGAAAGACAATAAAAAGGAAATAGTGGAACAGTCAGAAATGGAGGAAGATTCCAGTGTATCAAGCGTTGGCTGTTTTCGAGGCGCTAAACTTAGAGGTTCATCCAGGCATGCGAAGTTTGCATTGTTTCTAAATAGTCTGAGTAACTCTTTTCACTTCCCCGCCTTCATCCCCTCACACGCATTTACACTCCATCCTCACTGTATCCCATGCCTCTTATCCCGCTCGCGTACTTAGTTCGTATTCCTCTCACACACATAATGGAAAGACAGGATTTTTGGGGTCTTTGTTTTGTTTTTGTTGTGGTTTGTTTTGTTTTGTTTGTTTTTTTGTTGTTTTGTTTTGGTTTTTTTTTTTTTTTGCTGTTTTTTTCTGGTGTTTGTGAACTGTTCTGTTAATAAGACTGTCACTAAGTGTGTGGGTCAAAAGCGATCTCAGCTAGACTACCCCCTTCTCTCCCTACACGACCATATGTGGATGTCCGGCAGAGCCTCGATTTGGATGTCATCGGCCATCAGCTCTGTCTCCTGCGCCTCAACGCTTCTGATGCTTCTTTCCACCCTCGGCTGCACTCCGCTGACCACGGCCGGCCTGCAGAGTTTTGTCTCCATACGATTGTCTAAGAGGCACGGAGGAGGAGGGGGTGATGTACTGGTGATGGGGGGGGGGAAGGCAGAGTGCGCTTGCATTGCGTGAGCAGGAGCTCTCTCAGCTGTGCACGCGGTAAATATTCAGTTTCCAAAACAAGATGGTGGTGTTAAAAAACGAGTTTTCGTGCTGAGTTTTCCTAGCATCTCGAAGTGAAATGGGTGGATGGGGGTGGGATGTATCCGGCATCTGTCGTTCATAATTAGAAGTTTGTTGCTGTGTTGCCGTACCCCGGAGGTAAAACAGAAAAAGTGTTAAAGAAAACTGACAGTTCCCAGGTGGTGCCCTCGTCTGTGAGTATAGAACCCCCTTCCCCAAGTCTCACTCGGTTATATTTGACGCCGAATGGTGAAGGGGAAAACGATGGAATAATTTTAAAAAGTAACACGCGTATGATTATTGTTTCTCACATGGGGCTTGTCTGTTGCTATTACACTTGTTGTGAATGACATGTTTACAGCAAACAGGTCCAGCGCTTCCCGTGAGTTTATTAAACACTTTTTGTTATTTATGTTAAAATCCTAATACCAAATGTCAACCGCGTATTGAGTTTGCTGTTAGCATGAAGTTCACTTCAGGGTGCACGTCCCTGTTGACTTTCTGTTGTTCCCTTTGTTCATCTGCTGTCGGCTTTCGTCTACAATCATGTCCATCAGAGCTCTCAAGCTGAGGAACATTCTGCTTAACCTCTCGAACGCTCCCAAGCCGAGTCCACCCCGTGTGGAAGAGAGGAGGACGAGGGGTTCATCATTGTTTCATCTTTTTTCAGACCATTAGCGGGAGAAGCAGAGACAAGTAAGGACACAGGTGTACACTGTTTTACCACAATAGCTCACTAAGGTCTACAGTATTTTGCTCACCTGCTCAGAAGTGATGAAGGTACAACGAAACCTACAACTAAGAGCTTATGTGACACCCATGAGTCAGAAGGCAGAACTGCCATCGGAGACGATCAAGTGTGCACCGGCCTTTAAATGTAAGATCATAGCGGGTGGGATGTTCACCGGCCTTTAGGTAGTCCGTACTATGGGGACTATGTGTGTGTATCCGTGTGTGTGTGTCCGTGTGTGTGTGTGTCCGTGTGTGTGTGGGCATTCGGCACGGCGCCCGTTTTGAAAATCGAACGGCCTGCCCGGCGGTGTGGGCCGAAGGAGCAGCAGCTGGAAACGAAATGTAGCTGTCCATCTTACCACGGAGTTCAACGACCGTAGAGCTGACTGTTGGCGAGGAGAAGACAAGAAGGCGGGCAAGTCGCCGAGAGCCCCACGGAAAGGGGAGAGAAGACGGGCCGAGCTCTGCTGCCTCCACCTACGCGACTTTTACCTTTCGGATATCGATCTACAGGGTTTACTCTACCTCCCCACCCCCTTGTCACTCTCTCCTTCCCTCTTAACCTGCCGCCGTTCACCTCCTCCTCCCAACTCCACATCCATTGCTCTCTCATTCTTTCTTTACCGATATTTCTTTCCCTTGTTCGTTCACGCGTGCGCATCAACACACACACAAGCGCCTGGTCAAACTGAATTTTCCCTCCAGTGTTGTCAAGGTAAACTGCACACAGCTTGGCTGACCGGAAATGCAAATGCAGCAACAAACCGTTTTGGTGTCCCGCCGGTGCCAGAGCTTTTCTTTCCTCGTATACTCCACCTTTCTCTCTTTCTCTTTCTCTCCTCCCCTACTGCTCGTCAGGAGCGAATTTGGACGGCCGCTGCCATCTCCAGTTGTCGCCTCTCTACCCGACCCCTTCCCCCCACTCACCAACCACCACACCCCAGCGTCCCACCCTCACAAGCCTCGCTCACCAATAGCTTCGCGGAGCGGCTCGGTTCCAGAGCTGTGGAGGGCAGGCCGCGAGGCGTGGGGCTGGAGGAAGAGAAAGGTTGAAGAAGGAAGATGGTGGTGGTGTTGGGAGGGTGAAGGGTCGGTGCAGCTCGTTGTGCTGGGAGGGGCAGGCTATCGGACCGCTGGACACGTGTGTGTGTGTGAGCGTGCGCGTGCGCGCGGACTTCGCCACACCCACCGCGTGAAGGAGAGAGGAGAAAGGTGTTTCCACTGACGAGCGTTTCCGTGTCCCGCTCCCAGACCTGTCCAGTGTCCGGTTCGCGGATTCTGATGTGTGTAGGTTTGTGTGGGGGAGAGAGAGAGACAGAGACAATTGAGGAGGATTCATGGGGGGACGTGCACGGGACTCCATCCACAGACAGCGTGCATAGTTCTCTCCTCCCCCTTTACCTGCTGCATTCCTCAACGCTCACATAAGCTATTTGGAGGTGTTTGTTTTTTCTTTCACCTCTCCACCGTTTTGTTTTCACATCTCTTCATGCAAACTGCAAAGAGTTGCCTGCTCCTGCTGCTTGTGTGCCACTTCAACCTGGAGCGCTCCTCCAAGTCCGAAGGGAAGTAAGCGGTTTGCCTCACTCTGACAGGTAACACGTGGGACGAACATTTACTCCACCGAAGTGTTTCGTTAACATCTTCTCCAGGTTGTGAGTAGAAACTGTCTAAAAGTTGTTATGAATCTAGTAGTAGATGGAGATGGCTCACGTTCAACAAAATTTTAAGTACAAGGTTTGTTCCGTGATGTGCAAACTTTTTCATTTTATTGTCATGTTTGCGGTGGGAGGAGCCTCATAGAACACGTGTAGAAGGGTGTAGAAGACTTGTAGAAGACTGCAGTGTCCTAGAACACTTGCAGCTTGAAAACACTTTCTTAGTCTTATCTCTTTGATGTAGCTTCCATGTCAAGATCTTGTATTTCACTAGGAAGTGCTGGGCAGCTCCATGGCAAGGGATGCTGGGATTAGAGAAGGGGTAGAGGAGGAGAGAGTAATGGCCCTCAGAGTAAACCACAACCGCTGTATCGATTACCATCTTTTTAGTAGGAAGAATATTTTTCTTCCCTCTCTCTCTCTCCTATTTTCAGTTTTACCTGTTGTATATCTCAGGCCGTTTGCAGTTGATATGTGTGGACACTAACGTGGCAACGCACGCGCAAACACATGAGGGGGAAAGAGAGAGAAAAAAAAACGTGAGAGGAGGAAGAGTTTAAGATGCTGTGGCAGAATGCCATATCCTGTTTCTATCCAAACTTAAAATATCTTCTCTTGAAATTTATTTTCAAAGGTCAAGAGAGAGGTGAGCATTGCTGTGCAGAGGGGAGTGTGCAGGTGCTGCCCGGATGTGAATACGTGTGTGTGCGCGTGCAAGCTTTTATATAGGATTCCATGTGTGAATACATGTGTTTGTGTGTGCTTGCTTTTAAGTTACTCCATATATATCCATACAGTTAAAAAAACAACCCAGACCTATAGACACCCTCGCGATCAATGCCGCGTTGCATGACGGTCTGTGTCCCTGTGTTCCTATGCTAAATGCATGAAGGTACCCACACATCAAAGAGTAATAGGACCTCTCGGGGAAAAGAGATAGGAAAGTTTTCGTGCAAGTCTCTTTAGGGTTTCTGGAGCAAGCGCCTCTGTCGGCGAGGTCTGGATGTGCTTACAGGTCAGCTTGCGTCCAGCATCACATTAAAGGGAAAAGCGAGTCAAAGTTGCACCTCAACACTGAATCATGTCCGGTGTAGATCATTCAAGCCAACGGACTTATGACTTGTGTTTGTTTTTGTTTTTTGGTTTTTTGTTTTGTTTTTTTGTAATTTACCATATGTAACGCTCTCATTAGCTCGTTACTGAAAACGTACTTTTGTTTACTTGTTTGTTGTTGCTTTCATAAAAAAGCGCACGAGGATTGATCTCTTTTTATTTTATTTTTTATTTTATTTCTAAAAACTACGTGAATTGCCTGTTGCATGCTTTTGTTATGTGTTTTTTTTAATCCTTAAGTCGATTTTGAAAGGATTTTGTTTGGAACATAGAATGTCGGTTAAATTGGGAAATTTGGTTTAATATAACGAATTAAACTCGATAATCGTAAAAAAAAACTTTGCTCTCAGAGGGTTATCCTTTAACTAGTGTTGACTACTTCTTGGCAGTCTCAGACGCTATCGACTGACTGTGCAGTTTTTTCGGTTTTTTTTTTTTTTTTTGGGGGGCAAGCAGAGACTAGGTCCTTTATTATTGTGTCCTCCTCTGAGACTTGGTGGCCCGGCAGTGGGAAAAGGTTCGTTTGGCATCAAGGCAACGATTGGTTGATTGGTTGGCTTGGTATTGTTTCTTTACGCCCCGCCAGACAGTGCCTTCAATGCGATGACGATATGCGGTCCTGGGTTCAGATCTCGTCTCGGAACGCACTTGATGTAACACCCCTCTACGACCTCTTTCCACCCCTGAGTAATCTCTCTACTTTTATACTCCACATTTAATCCACCCTTTTAAAGCAGGATCAGCTTTAGGAATGAGCGTGTTCCTCTCGGATGATTCAGCCAAAGAATATCAGTCTGCATTTTCGAGAGGATTGTCAGTCATGGGTTCAGATCTCGCCTCCGTCACACGCCTACCTTTTCTTTCCTCCCCCACCCACACAACCCTTCACCTTTTGTGTGTTGTCTGTATTAAGCGATGGTCATTTCACTGTCGTGTAGTCTTGTCTGCTCCCGCGTCAACAAATAAACAACGATCTTATTGTCCGAAGCAACAGTCTATTGTTCTGCACGACGTTAATCGGGAAAAAATTCTTAGGTTCACTCAATTAATAATGAGGGCGTGGAAGAAGTTCAGAGACAAAAGAAGACCAGATCAGCCAATCATTTTATTTCTCTTTCACTCCAGTCCAGTATTCCACTTTCTCCTCCCACTCCCCTGTTCACTTGTTCTCCTTTCATAAGGACTTGCTTTTTGAAAGAAGTTTTTTGAAGAATTTCAAACCGTGGCTTACAATCAGCCAGTGGTTGTCGTTTGTCTGACCAGTCAGTGTGTTGAACACTCGACACAACGAGGCTGTATCACGTCTGCTGACATCGCAGTTCTCGTTACGTGCTTGTCACGTCTTACGTCTCCTGATTGCCGGCGATAACCGATGTCATGGAGTCAGGATCAGGTCATCGACCGTCCTCTACGGCTTCCTACCACCACCGCCCACCCACCCACACACACATCGTCGACTGTTGGATATGTGTTCATATTGTTCTCTCTTTCCCTCCCTTAGTCTGTCTCTTTTTCTCACCATTATACCTTCCACCTTTTTTCTCTTTTCCTTTCTTTCCTTCCTCTTCTCTATCCTCTTTCCTCCGTCTCTTTCTCTCTCACTCACTACTGCCTGACTGTTTTTCATCTCACGAATTATTTATTATTGTTCTTTCTCTCTAGCCACACCCTTAATAACGGGCTAATGTTTCCAGCCAATCAACCGTTGCCATGTGCACAATCGCCTCTCGTCCTAAATCAGCCTCCCACCCAGTCTCCCCCGTCCTCCCAACCGAAAACGGTAAAAGGTGGAGGTCATGTGCCCGACGGTTAATTGTTTTCACCTGTTTGTAAGTTGGCGATAAAGTGACTGGAATGTAGGAAATTGTATGTGAACACATGTGAACAGCAGTGCCTTGTCGGTGAACGGAAACAAACGATCAGTGTGTCTATTAAGAGATGCTTTTCTGTTTGTTTGTTTGTTTGTTTGTTTGTTTGTTTGTTTGTTTGCTTGTTTGTTTGTGTATGTGCTTCTTTGGTTTGGTTGTTTTTTGTTTGTTTTTGTTTTGTTTTGTTTTGTTTTTTTTGGGGGGGGTTAGGGTAGGCTTAGATGTTTCATCTTTTGCTGTGGCGCTTGTAATAAAAGACATTTTTAGCGAATGCAACATTGAAAAGGCAAAAAGGAAAGAAAATGTAGATGGGGAAGTCGGTTTTTTTTTTGTTTTGTTTTGTTTTTTGGTTTTTTTTTTTGCGATTGGCTCAGGTTTCTTAACTTCGAAACTGTCACTTCAAACGTGTATTCACCTGTTTAGAAATTTAAATTTAGCAAGTTCAGGTTTCTTCCATTAAACTGTCTCAGACACGTGTTTGAAGATATTTACTAAATAAAAAAAAACTGAAGTACAAGATTAGTTTGTCTTTTTTTTCTTCCATGTTGTTTTTTTAATTTTTTTTTTTGTTTTTGTTTTTTGTTTTGTTTTGTTTTTTTTTTTGCTTTTGTTGTTGTGTTTTGTTTTGTTTTGTTTTTGCCCTTCCTCTTGCTTTTTGCTAGGTTCGCATGGTAAATATTGACATTGCACAGTTCTAAGTACAAGTGAACATTCTGTGAGCTGCCTAAAGGAGAAGACGACCAAGAATGGGAATAATGGTTGTCAGGCGATCAATATAAAATCGGAAAGGGTTCCACAGTTTGCAAGTGTAGAAGACAGCCTGTCAGTAACTGATATGTGGAGGCTGCACTGCGTGTTGCTGCGTCTTCAGCAAGGAATCGATGTCGAGGGAAGGGACGAGTGTCGTAGAAAGGGAGGACAACGACTGTGGGACAGCTTACACACAGTTACCAGCAAGTCGCTCTTTAATAAGTGTTTGTTCACGAGTTTCAGGTTTTCACACCAGGGATTTGGCAGAAGCTGTTACGACTAGTCGTTAAATTGACACCAGGATGAGACTTTTTCTTTCTCTCTCTCTCTGTTCCTTTTTTTCTGGGAGTTGCCAATGTCAACAGGAATCTCTGAACGGACTCATAAAGATCACATTTTTATTCTAAATTAGCACATCAGATAGTGTATGTGTGCGTTGGTCAGTGTGTGTGTGTGGGTGAGGGCGATGAGAAAGCCAGCAGCTTGCCGGCCCTGACGCCCTTCATCTTGAGCCGCCCGCTCCGCCCACCCCTCGCTCTCCCTTTCTCTTCGCCGCAGTCGATGAGAGTCGTTAAAGCCAGACGATGACATGGCCGGATCGAAGCCATGAATGAGTTTCATTTAAGCCAGGCGGTTTGGCATCTGCGTCCAGCGGCGGTAAACATCGGAGAGAGGGTTGACATCTTTTGTTCGCTGTGAAAAGAGGTCCCTAGCGCTTTTAGCGGTCGACACAAGTTTTTTTCTTCTTCATAATGTCCCTCCCGCCGCGCACGGGGAGGCTTCAGTCTAATCAGTTTTTTTTTTTTTTGTTCCTCTGGCTTATCGAAAGCGTCGTCAGCAGAATGAGCTTGGGGTTAGCCTGGGCTCCACCTCCTCCCGAGCTGGGCCGAGCTGTGTCGAGTGATCGTACGTCATCCACGCACGTGCAACCGCCCGTGGAGAAGGTTGTGAGGGGAGGAGTTGTCGATGACAGGGATTTTAGTCACGAAAGGGTCCTGTCCACGACAAGGACCTCAGTCACGAAAGTTCTCTCCACGTCAAGTATTTTTTTTTTTTTTTTGCGTGTTAAGCTTAATTGGTCGTGGCGTGCGTCACGCGACTTCATGCTTCAGCGAAAAGAGCACCTAGGCACGGATGGGTGCATAATTGAAGGGTCAGTACTGTCTTGTGTCTCAATCTCTCAGGGTATCCAGCATGGCCAATGCCAGATGGACCTTTGTCCGAGTCAGCAACATTAAAACGAATGTCCACAGGACGACTGCAGACTGTCCGCCAGGTGCCAAGCACTCCGATATCACAGTCGTTGCAGATGACACTGGTGTCACAGATGCATCAGATGTTGCTAGCTCGTGCATCCGAAAACTAAGGGGTAGAGTTGACCCTACTCCGCCATCATACCTCTTAGTTAATTAGTTTAATTTGTTCGTTAGTTACAGCGGTTTGCAGCAGTAGTTTTCTTTCCCATAAAAATTTTCTGCAGTTCTGTCCAAGTCCTCAGTGCCTAGCATCAAACAATTTTTCTGTCAAAATGGAGGCGCCGGGAAAGATCGCGCTGACCTCTCCGACCTCCTAATCGCTGACCGCGAGGGACTTGAGGAGATGAGTTGAGTAGACCGGCGTTCGATGGAGAGGATGGGAGAAGGGCATCTGCTGATATCCTCCCTTTTAGTGACCCCCCCTACACACAAACACTTGGCCCTATCGTCTGGGACCTGTTAGACAGAGGTCTGTCCATTACGAGGCTGCAACACCTGCCGTTATCAGTGTTACTACGGACAACCGTTACTGACGTCAGACCCGAGCAGATCATGCGGTAAATTGTCGTCCACAGCTGCTGAAAACCCTCGACTGTCTTCATTAAGAGAAAAAGTTGGACAAAAATGATGAGAGTTGCTGAGGTTGGAGAAGCTGGCGGGTGGTTGACAGGCAGGCAGCACCATCGGGATCGTTTCTCATCTCAGGCGGCGTCCATCTTCTCGCGCTGCTGCCGGTGACCTCCAACCTCTCATACACTCGCCTGCTTCTTTGTACTGCGACAGATGTCGCCGAGGGTTTCGTTGGAAAGTCAAGAGGGGGAAAAGGTCGTCCTCAGAATCGGTCCCCCTAACAGTTCCTTCCCACATCAGCAGCTGCCGGAATTTCTTTCTGCCTAGAGTTATTGCCCCACTTCCCCTCCAGCGTTGAATCCGCAGTTCGTCGTTCACGGGCGACAACCAACAGTCCTACTCCATATTAGTGAAGATGAGACGAGAGCTCGGCAACAGGCAGCATTATTATAAATTACTATAATGATAGTGAACCCTGTGGCAAGGACAGTCATTTCAAAAGAAAATTGGGGGAAGGGAAAATAATAAATTTTGGGACCCAACCTTGTTGGGGATTTTTTTTTTTTTTTTTTCTGCACTGATTCGGACGCGGTTGCCAGCATGACAAACTCTTAAACTCCATCATTCTCTCATTCTCACAAAAAGATAAATCTTAACTAAAACCCTTATTCTAAACCTAAACCAACCCAAAGCTACCAACACATAAAATTATTGTTGGATGGCATCAACTGACACATTAAGAGTCGTTGAATGTATTTGTCTCAGAAGTCTGAACGAAAAAAAAATCTCAAGCATTTTTCATAGCAGAAGGAGATAACAGGAGTTTCAGCCACCATTAACCAACGATTCTGGGCAATCCAGGATGGGGTGGGAGATGATGAGGAGGAGGTGGCGGGACAGCCGATGATGGTGTTGACAATGGTTCAAGCAAGGCGCGGTTGTAGAAGATGAACCTCCATATTCGCCCCTCCCAGACCCCCCTCTCCACTCCGGCGCCCAGGTTTTTGAAGGAAGCAGCAGTATCAATCTCCTTATACAGAAGCGGGAGAAAATGGCCGCGGTAATCAAGTTCCGGTAGGTCGATGTTAGCGGCCCGAGCTGAACTGTTTGCGCAGGTCGATCGAAGCGTCCGAGGTGCTCGAGCTTTGCGCAGGGCGAGGGGCTTCCCAGAGCTTTCCTCTACTGCATCGTTAATCGTCTGATGTAGATAACCTTGTCGGCAAGTGCATGCCACCTTCTTTGCACGTGTTGTAGCTAAACTCCTGGGTATTGATATCACTTGTAGCTAACTCACGGGTAGTCATGTCGCTCGTGCTGTGGCTTACTTCCAGATATTGATGTCCATCATAGCTAATTGTGTTTACCTCCTTCTGGGTCCGTAATCAAGAAGTGTTGATCACTCGTCCAGTGGTAAAATAGAGAAATCAGGGCAAGCTCACTCCGATAATAGGATAAAAAGAGAGGCGAGCTAATCGTGACAATCAGTGCTTACCAAACGCCGTAGTTTATTTTGTTTTTCTTTGTTTGTTCTAACCTCTTTTTTCTTTTTCTGTTTTTGTTTATATCGGGACAAGTCAGTGTGCGCTTTTTGTGGCAAAGACTTCCAACTGTTTACGTCGCAGTAATTGCAGGAAAGAACGGAATTTTTGTTTCTCCATTTGCTACCCTCCACCTACACCGCCTACACACGACTACCACCACCCTTTCTGTCAGGTTTTCCCGTTAGGTTATGACGTCTGTTGATTGGGATGTTGGCAACTTGTTGGCAGCACGTGCAGTGCTTCATCGTGCAGGGCCTTCAATGAGGGTCTCATGTTCCAGTGTCAGTTAGTCCTCTACCCGCTTGAGGTGTAAGGTCCACCCAGTGGCATCCCCACCCCCATGAAAAGACGGGTATACGTCAACGACTGGATTGTGGCGGTGGTGGTTACAGGATCTATCGGAAGTTTTAGTTGTCACTTTCGTTGTTGTTGTTGTTGTTCTCTCTCAACTACAAATCTGATCGTTATGCTATTTCCGCCGAAAATGCAGTTAATGTCTTTAAAAGCGAGCGACGTTAGGTCACGTGGACCGTTCGGTTTACTTGAAACTTCGTTAATGTGCGTGAAAGTGATACTGTGTCTGTGTGTGTGTGTGAGAGAGAGAGAGGGTGGGGTGGATACAGCTACCCTGTCATGTAGATTGATTTATTTGTTCCCAGTCTTCGCTCCATCACACCTGCAACAGAATCGGACTCCGGTGCAGTTTGTCTGTATCGCTAGACAGCGGAGAGAGTTGTGATGGTGGGAACACAAAACAAAAATCGGGGCATCTGAAAAGTGTGGGAGGAGCGGAGGAATCGTGTGGTCCTTCCCGCTCCTTTGTGCCGGATACAGTGTGGAGCGCACGGAGAGCGCGAGTGCGTGACTTGTGTCAAAGAGGTGCGCGCGCGAGGGTCAGGACATCGTTCGCCGCAGTGAATATGCGGTAACAAGCGGGAGGAAGATGGGTTGTGGCTGAGGGTTAAGCATGCCACTTCTCTCCCCTCACAATGCACTTGTTCTCCTGGCAACTGTCTGCAAGGATGCACTTGTTCTTGTTGGTGCCAGCAGCAGCGCGAAAATAAAAGTTGAAACTTGGAGTAGGAGTAGGTGGTGGGGACAGCAAGTAGTCCTAGTTGTCTCTGTTCTCACTTGCCAAAGAATGGCGCTCCTTGTTTAGGGTACAGGCCTCTGATTGATTCCTTATTTAGGCCTCTAACAGATTCCTTATTCAGAACTCTTATTGGTTCTTTATTTAGGGCTCGAGGGCATGATATAAGCACTGGTTGGCGTGTAGGTATAATGAGTTCAGGGCAGCTGTAGGTGTTGGGTTTGTCGGGTACTAATAAGGGTAGGTACAGAGAAGAAAACGGTCACGGGCTTGTAGAGGTAGGTAGGCGGTGTGTCACGTGAAGCTGACGGCGTATCACGTGCTAGTTACGTTGTCTTATTTACGCTGTGCTTTTCTTGGCCTGATTCACCAGGTGGAGGTGTTGTTGTGTGAAGTTATTTACATTCAAGACCAGAAGTCTTAAAGTGCAGCTAGTGACGTAATAGGAGTACAGTTTTAAATGTGTGAACCTTTTTTAAAGTATATAAATCATTCGTTACTCTATTGCAAGATAACGGAGCAAAAGAGAGAGAAAAATAAACAGCCTGTGATCAGAATACAGAGTGGAAGAAAACACTGAAAACGAGAAAAACTGTGTTGGTAGGGATGAGAGACTGCTGAATGTCGTCATGGCAACACTGCTGTGGTGCCACTAACCCACTGGGGCCCAAACTCTTGCGACAAAACCTGTGAACCAGGGAACTAACGTGAACCCTTGAAAGAACGAACCTGTTGTTGTCATCTTTGTTGTGGCTGTCGTCTGACAAATCGACTTTCACGACGACGTGCTCCATCCGGAACGAGGCAGCGGTAATGGTGGACGGAAGTGGGGCCGTGTGAGACCCCGCGACTTTTAAGTGACGACCCCAGAAAGTAAACATGATTAAAGACAGGGGAGGCTACAAGGTGTTCGCTGCGGAAGGCTCGCCAGTGCGCCGGACCGCCAGCCCCAAGGCACTTCCGCAAGGATACGCAACTCCAGAGAAGGCCCGCTTCTTGCGCGCGCATCCGCCACAGCCGCATGTCCACTTCCGGGCCTTGGCCCATTACGGATGGGTGGTCCCCAACAACCGGCGACGGGCCGTGGACTACGACCTCCACAGTCATCAGTGCTGGGTAGGTGGTTGGTGTTGTACATGTGTGTATGTGCGCGCGCTAGCTCCCACGCACGCGCGTTGGTTACGCTGTAGTCACTGACTTAAGTTCAACTTTGACCTCTCATCTTTCCCAGATCAATAATGAAGTTTAATACAATTTAATAATATTAATTGATGACCATTGAAGAGCTTACGGAATTATTTGCTTGGGATGATAACAATAAAATCGTTATTATCTCTGTGATATTCGACATAACCCTTGACAGTAAAAGACAACAGACAGGTACAATATACAAATACATCAAAGTACCAAACACGTGAATATATACATATATACGTAGTTCAGATTTTACTCTCATTCACCCTGAAATGATCTGTAGCCTATTCAAAAGTGTAAGACACGACCCAGACCCTAAAATAACAGTTACATGTTTACATCATTCCATTTAGCAATTTTTACAAATAAAAAATATCTGATTCAGCGCGTGCTGTCTGATAACCAGTTCGGAGTCGGATTTCAATAAAAAGTTCATTAGGATCACAGCGGATAGTGATCGAATTTTCTGATTTTGAGCCTTCAGTGTGTATGTGACCTTTACCCCAAGTTTTGCTTTGACCTCACTAGAGATATCTTTATTCTGTAAAGTTCCAGTGTGCATTGGAATCATTCCGCTGTTGAATATTCAGATGACTAAAATTACTTTTGTTAGCATACTTTAAGTTCTGGGAGTGGGTTGTTGACGAGAATGAATATCTTGGGACTTGTGTGGAATGAAGTATGAGATGTACACTTTCGTAGGAACATTGTTACCGAATGTTTCTGTCGGTCAAGTTTGTTTGTGGTTTTGTTTGTTTGTTTGTTTGTTTGTTTGTTTGTTTGTTTGTTTTTAGCAGTGCACCTGTCAGTTTTTACCAGTTTGTCTCACAGGATTATTGCACAAACGTTCGCTTCATTCTCAGTGCAAATCGACTAAAGAACGGAAGTTATGAATTTTTATTACAGAAACTAAACATTTTGTGCGCAGTATGGATGACACAAAGTGCGAGAATTTGGTAAAAATATTGTCGATAAAAGTTTGCTCAGGGCAGACTATAAACCTCTCCGATCCTCTCCGAGCCATGCTGACAAAAACAACCGTCGTACATAAACCGGAAGAAGCTCTTCGCGCATATTTTTCGCGCAGTTCATTGTGAAAATGTCCTTGGGTGGTGGGGCTGGAGAATCAAAACATCAACTGAAGATTTTTCAACAATCAAAACAGCCAGGCACACATACAGGCGAGAACACGCACGCGCGCGCACTGACACCCTGTTGTTAATGGGTGGTAACTGTGTACAGGAGCGGCGCAGTAAAAGAGTTATTTCCCTTTGGTCACGTACCCGCGTGGCAGCGCGTTCGAAGCTGTCGACAGTTCGATCGATGTTCCCGGAAACTACATCACTTTTCACTCCACTCTGTTTTTGGTTTTTCAGCAAAAAAGAAAAAAAAAGTTCGTGTGATGTGTTCCTTACGTTGAATGAATATAATTCAGCCGAGCGTTGAAAGCGACCACGAGCCTTCAACCGGCAGGTACCCGTGTACTCGTGCCATTGTCCACCCGACTATATTCGTACATATAATGTTACTGCACGGACACACTGTCAGTCACACACTCGATTTAGGGGTGGATGGCACCAGAGAACAACAACAAAAAAAACAAACAAAAAAACATCTGACGAGGGCCAGTCGATGGGTGTGCAAAGGTTTTATTGGTTGGATGCTGAACTTAAAGATGTCATAAAGTATCAGCGAGCAGTCAGCGCAGCTGGCAGTATAGTCTCTCCACTGTGACAGACACTTCCCTGGCTGTGCAAAGGTTACACGTAGGTAGATCCTTACACCTGTAAAGATGACAGAGGCTGTATTCATGAAACGAGGATAAATCTCTGTCCCGGGTAAATCAAGGGCAAGTATCTTGTCTCCATGGTTACGACGCATTTCCCAGACTCCAATGATGTTTCTTTACCTTTGTGACCGTAGTTACAAAGCAGCGGCAAGGATTCCCTGGAATGATTAAAAAAAAAAAATTTCCTGAAAATCTGAAAAGCGCGTTGTAGCTACGGAGACAAAATAATTGAATAATGTTCTTACTTTCGCCCCGGGTAGCGACTTCATGTATACGGCCCGTGGCAGTTGATCCATAACAACAGGTCGAATATCTTGATTCACTTCGTAATATTCCAGATTATTTTTCATTTTACTTATCGCCACCACTTTCAGATTATTGACGATATTTATGTAGGGTTCCCCTCCTCCCATCATCGCCATGTTGTTATGTCACGTGTCAAAAGGATTGAGCTTTGTTTGCAACAAGTATGTGATGAATATTTAGAGAAAGAGAACAACCCGGGTACTTTGAGCCTAATCATCTATTTGTATTCTGACAACTACTTACACCTAATTGACACTCAGGCGGCCATGTTTATCTATGACGTAATCTGGCGGTTGATGGTGGCGGCCCGTGAGGTGCTGTGTGCTGCACGGCCCAGCTCTCCGCCGCTGCACGGCACGCTGCACGATGCTTGTCGCCGGCGATTGATTTCTGATGCTCGAAGCTTCCATTTGAAGGGCTTTCCGACGTGCCTTTGCAAAAGCGGAGCCTGTTTAACTTCGACCACCGACCTTCCAACGGTTCCCGCTTCCCCCGTTACCCTCCGCCACCACCCCATCCCCATCCCCCATCATCCCTCGCCCTCCCCTCTCATCACCATTCCGAGCTTTTGCTCTCACTTTCTTGCTTTTTTTAACCGCAGCCACCCCACTACCAACCTTCCCCTCGTCTGAATGCATGTCCCGTTCTTGTGATGGCGGTTTTCAGCTGACCAGCTACTCTGCCGCTAGCTTTTTTTTTTTTGTTCATTCTGAAGAAAGAAGAAAAAGGTCAGAGGTTTCTCTTCCACACAAAATAAAGCATGAAGTAGGAGTGAGGGAGAGCCCTCATGGGGTTTAATTTCTTTGTGATTCCATTGGCTGCTTTTACTGTCTTAGACGTTGCAGCATCCGTCAGGTCCACTATCAGAGTAGAGCCTGGACAGGATTGGGGGGTGATATCCTGTTGCTATCGATTTCTGGAAAATATAACTCTTAAAAGACATGCGTGTAACAATTTGGTAAAAAGGTAAAGGTCGTCACATAACTTTTTCAGGTCGTTGCTGGAGTGGGGGGGGGAGTAACCTCATTTTTCTCAAGGCCTGTTCTATGTGATGGTGGTAATCACCTCCTCTGCCTCGCTGTCTCACCTTCCCCAACCTACTATAGTCAGGTACCCATTTCCGCGAGCTGAGTCGAGTGGGAAAAGTTTGCTGCGCTACTCGGGTATCGAACCAACGCGCCTGAGTTTGGACGACAGCGCTGTAATCACTCAGCTCTCTGCTTCCTCTGAGATTTGGTAACGTGTGCAGGATCAGTGGGTATAACAGTTAGGAGAACATCAGGCGCAATGGTAGCCATACACTGAGACTTGCATAAACGTGTATGTGAGTGTGTGTGTGTGTGTGTGCAGTACAATCACATACAAATAGAAAATCTTCACACAGACCAGACACGTGTACAATAATTACAGGTAAAGAACCGTTTCTCTCTGCCTGTTGCACACTCAGGTAAGCAGAATCCGCGACCTGAACAAAGCAGAACTCTGGACAAGGTGTGTGTGTGTCTCAGCAAGATGGTGCACCTCATGTTCGTGGTCTACACTCTCACACGCAGAACCTGTCAACAGGTGCGACTGATTGTACAAGTTGTCTCCTGTCGACGACACATCGATTGTCCTCGCCCCTGTCCCATCATCTGAAGCACGGCACACCTGTTGCAAGCCGCAAAATGAATCTGCTTTCATCTCACCTGCTCTTGATTGGAATCTCTTCTCCGTGTGGAGCAGACGTGTGAGTAAGTGTCCGCCACTCGCCGACTTTAACGAACGTTGGTTTGGAGAAGAAGAAGAAAAAAAACAACGGACAAAACTGCGTTGTTGCGTGCACCGGTCAGTCAGTCCTATTCGCGACACCGTTGAAAGGGAACAGCACTCGGTCACACGAGCGAAATTAATTATTATTGTCTTGCTCTGCGGCAAAACAGTTACTTTCATCGCCGCGACCTTCTTGACCCCGCGCCGTGCGAACGAGCTCCGCGGTAGGACACTGCGGCGGACTATGTCGTCTTTCGCCAACCAGGCGAGACCGCTGCTTGACCGGCTGGTCAACCGTGTAGAAGGTAGACCGAACTATTTCTTCTTTCACCACTTCTCAATGTTCTTTTCTTCTTTTTCTGTGAGGTCTCATCCTCCAATCTTTACCACCTCACTTTCAGGTTTTGTCCTTCCTGCCATTATCTCCTCCTCCTGTGCCAGACTGTTCCCTCCTGTAAAATTAATATTACAATAATAAAGCTCATTCATTTTTTAAAAATATTTTTAGGCCTTCTTTTGTGTCCATTTTTCTCCTTGTAGCTTTTCGAGATTCTTTATTAATGAGTCTGGTTTGGGAGGAGGCGGGATTACACAAATGCAGTGTCTGGAATGGTTTGAGAATTTCCGCGAAGCCTCCAGTCGCATGAAAGACAAGAGTAAAAAAAATACCATGGCTTTGCTGATCGATCTTTTTAAAAGCGTGGAGGGTTTAGGGTCTGTAAGAGCTCCCGATAAATCAGTCAAGTATTTCACATGCTTCTGACAATATTATATTAAATTACAGGGCAAAGAAATTGTTTTTTCAAACTTCTAAAACTTTAAGCCGCTTTTTTTCTTCTTTTTTTTTTGCCTTTAAATGAAATAGATTTCTCTGTTCTTTATGGCGATCTGGTTTTCTTATCTGTCGCCTTAGTTTCTTCTGGGTGTCAAACAAGGTACATCTGTACACATGTATTGCTGGTCTGTAAATTCAGTAAATTTATTTATTGAAGTAAAACTTTTCTCGGAAAAGAAAAAAACAATGTCGTTTATAAGGGACTGTAGCCATGGCACCCGTTCAAATAAATATCTTTTGTGAAATGAGTTTCCGGTCTTGATTGCTGACTGCAACATCTTACAAGAAATCACCAGCAGTAGCAAAATGTTACCAGGTACCACATGTTACAGGTGTTAGGTTGGTTGCAATGAATGGTTTATTATTCCTGCACCGTGTGGTCCATCTTGTGTCACGTGACTACATCGTTCTTTCACTTCACTTTTCGCTGCTTGCCTTTGTATATTTTCCCCCGTTATGTCTGTCCCAGAACCACTGAATAGTACCAGCAGTCTTGTCTAACTTTGCTGGCTGTCAACATGTCGTGTCTGTGTTCAATAAGGTGGTTGTCAAGAAACTGTCCACATAATTTCGACATCGGTTGTTGATGGTCTTCGAGTGGCTTGCAGGCCACGAGAAGCTGAAACAGGTCGTGCTGACCTACAGCCATCAAAGATCTTACTGTCTGTGCAAGTGGAGATGATAAGGATGCTGGTCCTGCTCCTTCCGGTCCTGGCAGTCTGTCCACCTCTTCGTCTTCGACATGGCAACGCGCATGCTTGGCGATCTCAGATAAATCAGCTCCCTTTCATTTAGCCAGTCTTTCAACCGCTGGGGTCTTGGGTTGGGGGAAAGAAGGGATCAAGAGGGGATTGCAGAGGCTGGAAACTATGGTGTCGAGCGCTTGCTTTGTTGTGTCTGCCTCGCGCGAGAGTAAGCAACCCTCGTCAGACGGATTCTGGTTTGGTAGAGGTTAAACATTTATTCATGTTAACTGCTTGTATCATTTAGGAACAAAGACATGTGCTTAAAATCCACCCGTCCTCACCATTTATTAATCTTATTCTTTAAAAAAATGAAATTGCTGATTTTACATGACAGCACGCACCTTCTCTAACAGGAGAACCCCTTGTCCTGTCCAGAACCTTCCATCACCTGTCAGAGTTACATGTGTGTTACATGGGCACATCGATATCCTGCTGCACAATCTGCCAGGAATGGTATTCTAGTCTGGAGAACAGGTCTCACTCTCATGTTTAAAACAGTCTTTCAATTTGTCTGCCAAGAGAAATGTATCCGACTGTAAGCAAGAGTAACACAAGAATGACCTTTGTACCTATTCAAGTAAGCATCCCTGCAATCAATAGATATTGGTTTACACCCTCGGAAGTTGTTGGCCATGATCCTGTTGTCTGGAGGATGTAAAGGAAGTACATGTATCTGTTTTCTCTCCCCTGTCTGTAGACTTGGGATGTAAACATTGTAAAGTACGGGTGATGGACACCATGCTCTGAAAACACTTGCAGTACACATGACCTGAGAACTTTCTCTTTGTTTTGATGTGGTAAACAAATTTGCTCTGTTAACTTATGTTTTGCTGACCAACGGCCCTGAAAGCTTGTAAGTCGTGTTTTTGTGGGAGTAAGTCATGGTGTATGAGCTGGGGTGGGGTATGAGGCAGGTGAGTGTTGGTGTATGAGGAGATTTTCACAGTGTAATGAAGATATTTTCTTTTCAAAATGCAATGTTGTTTGTTTGTTTGTTTGTTTGTTTGTTTGTTTGTTTGTTTGTTTGTTAGAGAGAGATGATTAATGTTGATTGAGTAGGAATCTAGGTACTGTCTTACAGTTGATGTCTAGAGATTGATATTGAAGTTTAAAATTTCAACTTTTCTTGTTCATAATTGGATTTATGTCTATAGCGCGTCTATTTTTTTGTCAAGCTCCTCCCACATCAGTGTCTGTCTAGTGTACGAAGACCTTTGACCCGCACCAGTCATCATGTGCTCTCATCTAACCATAACAAGGCCGGCGATTTGTCTGCCTAATTTACCATCTTCCAGAAAGTTTGGTGCCAACATGCGCAAAGGTCAAAGTTCCTCTGGGTCACGGAGAGCAGTGTTCAGCCAAGCGGTCTCCCCGTGGTGTGGGCTCTGTAATTCCAGCGAGGCATGGTGTGAAGGAGAAGCCACCCGGCACCCGGTTCTTTTGAAGGGTCGACAGCAACCTTTGAGTGGGATTCCATCTCATTGCTGCTGGCTGTCAAGCAGACGACTCCAACAGTCGAGTGCACGAGCTTTGCACGCGCTGTGAGTTCTCACCCTGATTACAGGGTCTGGTGGGGCCTGCAGTTGTTGTGCCAGGGAAGTGAGATTTCAAAGTGGCTGAAAGATGAAGCTCAAAGAGTGGGGTTTGGGGTGGAGGGAGATGGGTATGTGGGCGGATTGTTGGAGAGTTGAAAGCAGTTGGCTCCCGATGATGCTGATGTGGAGGAGGATGTTGAGCCAAGTGTTTTGCTTTTTGTGGAGAGGGGGATGTAGTGGGTTGGTTTGAACCTGGTTTCTTTCGATGGGATGTTAATGTTTTGTTTTGGTGAGATCTGGGATTATGTTTTGTTGTTGTTGTTGTTGTTGTTGTTGTTGTTAAACAGAAAAAAATGACCAAAAAGTAAACAGAACTGACTCCATTCTATCCTAAACCTTCATTTGATCATTGTAGCGCCATCATTAACCAACCTCTCCCAACCCATCTTTTAAAAAAATCAAAAACTAACAAACAACACAAAGGTATGCATCTTAGTTCAAAGTGTACAACATTTAATTTTTCCAACAAGATAAATGATTCAGAAACATTCCCCAGGTTTCTTTTGTAGCAAGCTTGCCATCGAGCTTATGTATATTTGCTGGTTTCTGTACACGAGGTTGAACCTCGATTGATTCATTTTGCGCCGTTGTTCCTCCCGATGTGTGTCATGTAATGCTTGACTGCTTTTTATTTGTAGAGATCCGTGTCTCAGAGAAAGGTTTTAAAAGAGAGCCACTAATTATTCGTAAAAGCGTGTCCTCTCCGGGGACCATAGAAATAGAGGGGCATCATCCAGGTTGACATTACCTCCCATTACCCAAAGTCCTCTGTGGCCATAAGTGGACCGTTTGCAAAACGGAAACCTGAAGACAATCAGCCGATGTTTTCAACCGCAGGATCCCGCAAACACTTCCAGGTCATAGGTGACTGTGGACTCTAGTCTTTCCCTGTCGAGGGTTGGCGATCGTGTCTCTGTCGGGAGCCCTCGGCTAGACCAAAGAAACATCGTTAAGTCATTTACCACCGTTAGTGTCTTGTCTGTGTGTTTGGCTGTCTGCCATCTTCTGCCACACTTACTTCTACTGCCATCTGATATTTTTGGTCACATCAAAGTAATAGTCTCACCTGAACTGTGGCTTCGTACGCCATAGTGGTGGTGTTCTGTCGGAATCTGTCTGTGCAACATCGTGTGATGTTTCTTGTGTGTTCCACATTCCGCGTGCTTGCGTGAGAAAGAGGTCGAGAGAGAGAAAGAAAAGAAAAAGTGTGTATTTGCATGCGCGTGCATACACGCGATTCGACTTCTCCGTGCAAATAAAAACAAGAGCTGGAAGAGGTGCGTTTCCTATGATCAAAGCTGGTCGCACGGATGATTGGGTCTCTCCATTAGCGGCAAGCTGACAAATTCTCCCCCCGACTTTAGTCCCCCCGCCCCAGAAGCTTTCTTCCTCTTCATACTTCCAGCTTCTCCGCACTCGGCCAAGATCCCTTCTCCTGATGAAGGAGGAAGACCTTCAGCATGCAATTACCTTCTTAATTACACCTTCGTCAGAAGCTCTGACCTCTGGTCACTGTTTGGTTGACTGCTCTCTTCTCCCTCCATAACATGTCCATTGACCCTCGACCCCTGACTCCTACCAGTATTTTCCTCCCGTTCAACCAACACACCCTCTTCACACCAGGTGATCTCCATATCACTGAAACATTCAAGAACGGCATCAACCGGCCTCCATCATCTTGCTTTGATAATCTCGACAATTTTTTTTTTAAAGAAATAACTGTTCTCAGAAAGAAAGACTGTGGAATGTCTAACCGAGGCGTTAACAAGAATTTCCTTTTTGCGCTGTGGGTGTCGAGTCCTGCCGCCCATTGATTATTTGATCAGCCGAGGTCTTCAGGGGCCAAGCACTTCCAGCACTTCTTGGTCCTAACAAGCGAAAAGAATTTTTTTTCTCGCGGGTTAATTTGCTCTTTTAATTTTTTTTTTTGGGGGGGGGGTTTATTTTATTTATTTGCTTATTTAGTTTCTGTCTGAAATGTGCAACATAGGAACATGTGACTAAAAATGTGTCGCCGTGTATTTGGTGGTGTGTATGTGGGGTTAGTAGTGTAACATCGTCTGTTGATGAAAGACTATTAACAGTAAGCATTGCACAGAAGTCGGCAGGAAATAAAAATAATTATTCATGGATCTGTCAAGCTATTGCTACAGCTATGAATATCTAAGATTTAATTTATTTTTCTTTTGAGTCACTCATTCTCCTCCCTGGACTGGTTCCAGTTGGACGGTTATGTTGGTACCGGTGGTAGTGGGCAACAACTGGGTACATGGCAAGGTCGGGTTTGCCACCACGGGTGGTTACAGGGTTGGTCCTCGTCTTATTCAAGCTGTTTTGCTTTCTTCTGTGCTTGGTACTATCCTTACATCAGCCTGATCGTGGTTCCTCAGCGCTTACCTCATCACACGAGCGTTGAGTATCGAGGACACTTCCGGCAGAGGTCTTTGACCTCTCGTTCCACCACACCAGGCTCACCAGGAACACACACAGAGGAGTATGTGTGTCTTGGAGTATTTTATGTTCCAAAGTTTTGTTTGAGAAGATTGGTTTTTTTAAGGAATGTGAGATAAGGATGTGTGTCGAGTAGTAAGTAGCTCAACCGGTTTGTCCAGAAGTGCTACCATCAGTGAAACCATCAGACAGCGTGTATTACAAACTGTGATCTTGTTGGAATTTCACGACTGGGTCTGGTCCCTGAGCGCAAAAACAACAGGAGTTAAAAGGCAGTGGAGGGACGCCCACAATCGATATTAGCGTGATGGTTGTTGTTTGTTTTTTTTTTCTCTCTCTCCATCAAATAAGAAAAAAAGACCGCGGAAGTGTTGCTGCTGAGGAAAACGAACGACGCCATCATCAATATGCAGGGGACAAAGTGTTGGGAGGGTAGTGGGAGGGGGATAGATAGTCGGGCTGCAAAGGAACGGTTGTCACGATTAAGCCCTTGTAAATGAGGTGACGACCTCCTACCCTGTGATAAGGTTTATATTGGTTTTGGTGGGCTTTGTTGCGCATGCGCGCGTGGGAGGTGATTTTTGTTTCTTTCTTTGTTTTTATTATTTTTTTTTTTGTAATTTGTTTGTTTTTGTTTTGTTTTTCGTTTTTTGTTTTTTTGTTTTGTTTTGTTTTTGTTTGTTTGTTGTTGTTTTTTTCGAACACGAAGCAATGTTGTTATCAAGAACGATTACTGTTTTCCTTCGACCTTATCTCCCCTGTCCTTGTCGTACAAGGGGTGGTGGAAGGAAACCGGGGTAAACACGAGTCTAAGCTTTCTAAAAGATCCACCAACTTTTTTCCAGACCACGCCCAACCCCTACCTCCCCACCCCACACACCCACTACCCGGACCCTACGTACTGTCTCCCTGGGGCTGGATATTCAGATTCATCGATCTCCTCCTGGGCGGACTGTGGCTGAAGAGGTTTATAGAGAACGATTGCAAATTGATGCCTGTTCAAAACCTCGGCTGGATATTCTCTTCTGTGGAAGGCAGCAGCTCGTCTGCGGGTGTCCGAGGGGAATAGAATGTCGGGGGCAGTAGTCGCTGTCGTCTGGCTTCGAGACGCTTCTCTCGCTTGTTGGGTCCAAATCCGGGCTTAGAGAAATCGTCTGCCTAAGCATCGTGCATCCTGGGTGGGAGGAGGAAGACCCATAAAAAATGATAGTTGCTTTCCACCCTCTCCGCCTCCGCTTTGGGTTTAAAAAAAAAATTATTTCTCGCATCTCGAGCTCATTGATGAGCTGTGCCCGGCGATGTAATTGTGCCTCCAGGGAATCGCTTGATGCCGAGTACAGATCGCGAAAGAACTTGCTCGATGCTTGGTTATCTTTTCGAGTTACATTTCATGATTTTTTTTTCTTTTTTTTTTTATGTTTTTATTTTTTTAATGTGTACTACCATTCGCCTACTTCTGGCGATGACTTTCCTCACCAGGACTCGCCGGACATGTTTCCTCCATCCACCAGCCTCTCATCAGTCCTGGCGGCGTCCACGACCGCACAGAGGAAGGAGGGGTCCGGCATCGATCCTTCCCCCGGCCTATCAATAAGTCTGAGAGAGGGCGATGACAGCCTGATTGGAATTTTGTGAGTTTGAATTTGTTAAGGGATGAGCCGTGCCGGCCTTTTCTCTCGTCCTGAGATTCTTCGCAGAGCCTTCCCCCTCTCCCCTCCTACCTCCACCCTACTGGTTGTTTTTTTTTCTGAATAAAGCAGGTTGTTGCATTCTTTTGCTCGGTAGGCGAGAAGCAGGATATTCTTAGAGTTCGTCTGAACGGAAAGGTTAAGGATGAGGAAGCTGAGTCCAACCTTTCTGGAAAAGTCACTGGACACATACTGCAGGTGTCAGTGTAGTCAGGATGATAAACATTCTACCTGTGGAGTCGAATTTTTGGAGAGCAGGCTTAGTGCAGGTGTGTCTTTGATCTTCTGGAATGTCACTGAACCTAATTATTACACAACTGTTTGTGTCTTTTGTTCTTTTTTTGCTTTGTTGTTGTTGTGTTTTTGGTTTTTGTGTGTTTTTGTTCTTTGTTTGTTTTGTTGTTGTTTTTTTGTTTTGTTTTTTTGTTTGTTTTTTTTTGGTCTTGTTTGTTTGGTTGGTTGGGTTTTTGTTTGTTTGTTTGTTTTTTTGTTTTTTGGGGGAGCGCCTTTTCTTGTAAAAATATTTCTGACCACCGTTTCTTCATGTGATGACGTCAGTGTGTTTTCATGAGACGGAGATGGGTGGTGGGGGAAGAAGGGAGGGAAGATGTTCCAGATGTAAACAAGAAAGCTTGTCCTTCGGGCAGACGACAGGACGCGGACTCTCGCAAGCTAGGTGCTGACGTCACACTTTCCGTGTCAAATGTGGGCTTCGTGACGTCACTGACTCGCGTCTGCAGAACCTCGCCCATCGCCTCCATCTCTCCCCTCGGCCACTCTGCGAGATTAGCGACCAGCGGCTATTGACGAAGTGTCCGCACCTCTCCCTCCCCGTCCCCCCGACTCTTCTCGTCCTGCTGGCGTGTACTGAATGTAACATATTCTCGCAGTTTTAACGGCACCGAAGCTGGTTTACCTCCGAAAGGCGGGGAGTCGGCAGTCAACACAGCTGTTTGCTACTGTGTCATTATGTTCCGATCATCATACATAATTATATTTCTGTTAGCTCGGGATGGCGTGGTGGAGGATGTTTGTTGTTGGAACCGACAGAATGGGGAGGAGGCTCCAACAGGAGGTGGAGCGGGTAGAAGACACGGGTGAGTCTAATTTTAAAGGAGTAAATAAGCAGGGTTGGTCTTGTGGGCAGGAAAGTGCTGGAAGTCTTTTTGTACAGGCGCATAGTTCTGACGGAACCGGTTGTGAGGAGGCAGGTAAACACAAGTTAGTGCGCGTGTACACAAACACTCCACGCGCAGGTTGAGAAGTCACTTGCTCACACACAGACGTGTCCTCTCACTCTCACACACAGGTAGCCGGACAGCCGACCGTCCGCACTTCAGTACGACTAGGTCTGACGACGACCTCCCAGCACTGACCTCCAGCTGCTGACGTTACAAGCGGCCTGCCGCGTGGCCAGATGCGAGGAGCAGGAGTAGTGTGTGGTAGGGGGGAGCGGGGGTATGGGGGGGGAGTGAAGGGGCCAAGTTGACGTGTTTGGTGATTGTGGCCGCGGCGGCAGCAGCGTTGGTTATGGCGGTGGTGGTGGTAGTGGTGGTGGTGTGGTGGTGACATGGTGTATATTGATCGTCACACAGCGTTGCTGGCACGCGGGGGAAACCTTTCCCACCCCACCCCAACCCCCGCCCTTCTCAAGGCTGGCGCCTCGTGCTTCGCGCCTCAGCTTTCACTCGCCGTATATCAGGGATCAGACAGTAAACTGGAGTGCGTCGGTGGCCCTCCAGAGAGGGATGGTTCCACCCCCAACTCCCCAGCCCTCTTCATCCCCCTCCCCGGCCCTCCTCATCCCCGCCTCCTCCCTGTGCGAAAAACACAGTAGACGTCTGGAACCAGTGTCAGCTTTCTTGTTGATTTTTGCTTTCACTGATGTTTGTTTTTAGCTACGAAAAGAGTCAAAGTTGACAGTTGAAGGCAAAAATAAAGGAATAAAAGCAAAATTCGAGATGACTGGAGTTTTACAAGCGCCAAGAAGGCCGCCGACAAAAGGTCGCAGGTATCATCGAGCGCGCGTGTTCCCTCTGCGACGGTGTGTGGCCAGTGTTTGAGAGCGAACTCACTCACACACTCACACACTCACACGGTGAGCGCGAGACAGCCACGCGCCATGGAGCTGTGATCTTTGTGCCAGCGGCTTGTAAATGTTGGCAACGGTGGCGAGCTGCTGCTGCTGCTGGTGGTGGTGGTGATGGTGGTAGTAGTGCTGCTGTGGATTCCACTTCCCGTGTCTTGTGAATGAGCTCTCGCCTGGAGTAGACAACAAGGTGGCTCGCTCGCTCGCGTGTGTCTCTGTGTGTGTGTGTGTGCTCGCGTGTTTGTGTTACCCAAAGTAAAAGTGAGGAGGAGACAACCCGGAGGATATGTGCACGACAGCGGAGACTGCTACAACAGTGTGTGCACGTGCGTGTCTTTGTGTTCCGCGTGCGTGTTAACCTCTCGCTTGGATATTCCTCGCCATCGTCCTCCAAACAAACCTGGTACCGAGAGTTTGAAGTCTGCAGGTCACCGGTGCTGAGTATCGGGGGATTTCCCCGTCCCACAATTCTCTTCTTCCTCCATTTTGGCGGTTTGATGCTCATTTTGGTTTCACATGTGTGTATATAGGTAACTAGCGCCACACAGTGAGTAATCCAACTTTGTTATTGGAATATTTCTTGCCCCCAACACCCTCAAAGACCTCATGTTTATATTTTGCGACTTGTAGAAGCATTTAGAAAGGTAATCACATTCATGGCAGTCAGGTGCTTAGAAATTTTAAACTTACAGTTCGGGAACAAACCATTTCGAAAGTAAAACAGTTGTAATGGTAGAAAAACCTTTGTCAGTGTCGAATGTTTGAGAACTGTCCACATCAACATCATTGACAGAGGATCTTACTTCCATCCAACTGTCATGTCAGTGTTAGTTGCAGAAGTCGTTCTCAGTACTGTTCATCAGATGGAGAGAGAGAGAATGGTGGCCGCTAGGTAAGATCCATGTTTTGACGGGAGGACTGCCACTGTTTCTGGTTTTTCTCCGTGTGTTTTAATAGTCTCCGCCTGGTAAACAATCCCTGTTGGCTCTAGCCCAGGCGGTGGCAAGGGAGAGAATGGACGCAAGTGGCGGGGAGGCAACCCGTGTCAGTAGGTGGTAGAGTACAGTGGCGGCAGAAGTCATTTATCAGGCTGTCGTGGAAACAGGAGTATCGACTGGATGGCCTGCAAGCTTGTCCTCCACAGTTCACAGTCGATTTCTTGCCGGAGACCGTTCCTCGCCTGGCTGTTGGACTGCGCAGGCGCCAAGAACCTTCGGGAAAAAGTCACAAGTAGGTCGGTCACCACCCTTCCTTCAATAAAATCTTGTTGCAAGTGTCATGATGGAGGAAGGAAACGGGAGGTGACCGACTTTTTCCCCGAGGAAATGAAGAATCGAGGGCATGTGTACCCAGTGTAACATTTAGAGTAGCCACCCTTTGCTGGCCATCTTGAACTCGGTCATGGTGTGTATTGCTATAGAGAAAACACTCGTCGAAAGGAGGAAGATGGGTACAAGTCTAGGTCGCACTGATTGCTAAAATGCTTGTTAAAACAAAATGGTGGCTTGCCTATTGTCAAGGGAAAAGTGTTGCCGTCAGGTGACCTCAGGGTGGGGTGGTGGAGTGGAGAGGGCAAAGGTAGAGGAGGAGGGGCACATTACTGGCCCCTGGTAGTCTCCTCGTCCTAACCAGCCTCTTGTCGATCGTCTGGCGCGAGGACTCTCCGAGGGATTCAGCGCTTGTCTTGGGCGGAAGTGACGCCGGGCTGTCGGGTCTCGTCACGTCGCTCAATGGCGGCCCCCAAGGAACCGTTCACCACCAGATCATTACTCCACCGAAGAGGTTTGTGTTGGGGAGGAGGGGTTAGGTGTCTGCGGGGAGGGAAGAGGGTGGGGAAGTAGGAGGCTATGACCAGCAACCTGTTAGCGTGTAGACGTTGGCCTCATTTTTTTCCTGAGTGTATGGTCGTGACTTTATTGATGTTCTCTTTAAATAGTTGCGTTCTCTCTCGTCCTCCCTCACTATTTTCTCTCTTCCTTGTTCTTTCTCTCCCGTTTCCTCACTTATTATCGATGGGTCCTTTAAATCGATGCAGGATATGTCTATATTTATATCTCTCTTCCTCCTCCCCGCTTTCTCTCTTTCTACCCGTCTTCCTTCCCTGTCCTTCTGTCTGGTTTTTTTTTTTTTTTTCTTTGTGTCCATTCCTACTCCATTCTTTGTTATACTTTTCTTGCTTGTCTGTGTGTTTGTCCCTAACCCTAACCCTAACCCTGCCTCAGTATCTGTATCCCTAGCTTATTCTAAATCATTTCCTTACTTTGTGTATCCTTGTTCTCCTGATCCCTCTTTTAATCATCCCCACAATGCATCCTTATTTTTTGTATCTCCACCGCACTGTCTGTATCCTGACCCTGTTCTCTTTACCTCTTTGTATCTTCACCCAGCCTCTGAATCCTCATCCTGCTCTTAATCCTTACCCCTTAGCTTAACCTACCGGAACTAGGAGGAGAGCGGGAGGAGCGAGCGCCTACCTTGAGACAGCAATCCAAAGACTGTACTGTCCTGCCACACGTTTGCCGTCTGCTTCAGTTGTTTCAATCCACCTGCCAGGCCAGCTGGAAAACAGAATTGTGTACATGGAATACAGCTGACCTGGTCTGTAGAGCTGAGCTCATCGACAGCCTGGCAGGACGCAACGACTCGTTAAGATGGCATTCACCTGCACACTGAAGTCTTAGAGCATCTAGAACATTCCTTTGTGAGCCGCCTGTAGGACCCCGACTCATCTCTTTTCCTTTCTTTCCACTCTTCTCTTTTTTCTTCGTTCTTTGTTTTTTTGTTTTGATTTTTTTTTTGGTTCTTTTTTGTTGTTTTTTTGTTTGTTGTTGTTTTTTTTTTTTTTTAAATTTCTCTCGGTTCTCGCTTTGCAATCTTATGTCGCAACGGTTAGCGCCTGTCAGTGAGGATTGGCTGTCCTCGGTTCACATCTCGTCTCGGTAATGCTGTTCTTTCTCTGCATGTGGCATCTGTTTACAGACCTGCTGACTCGGCATAAAACATTGATTCCCCCTCCTCCTCGCTCCTCTCGGTGACAACAGGTCATTCGTTGCCTTAGAAATGACCTTACAAGCTCGGAGAACTCACCCACCAGCTTACGTCACCATGCTCACCGAATGGCGGAGGCCAGTGATGGGAGACGACCGCCGTCGTGCTGCCCACTTCCTGTTCGCATTTGCTCCGATCAGCCAATCGTGGTTTAGCCACGCGCACGTGCTCGCGTTCTCTCCCTCCCCACCCTCACCTCCCACCCTGATGATTCTCTAGTTTCCCCGGTTCCCCAGCGTCCAGCAGGACAGGAAAATTGGGCGCTAATTGGGTGGCATGATTGCTGGGGTGGGCCGGGTGTGATGGATGAATTGCATCCCTTGGGTCCTGTCATGCGTGAGCGTGGTTCGTCCTCTTGTTTTGTTTCCATTTGTTGTTGTTTTTAAGGGGAGACGGTTTTTTTTCTTCTTAAGTTGTTTTCTTTTCTATTTCATCATCATCACCACAAGTCTTCTTCCTTCTCCTCCAAGCTCATTCATTCTCGCTTTTCTCTTCAAGACAAAAATAAACACGGATTGGAGATTAATCGTACTCCCGAAGATTATTTTCACCTCAAGCCACTCGTTTTCTCGTATTTCCAGTGCCGCCTCGATCCTATCTGAAAGCGAGGCCACGGAGTGATCACGGATGTATATTTTCTGGACTGCTGGCTGTCTGCCGAGATCAACTCGGCCTCTCGCAAAGTTGTAGGCTGTCCCGGTGGACCATTTAACAGCGATAAAATTCGACAACAGATTCGCAATAAATTTGTTGTTTAGTTCCTTTTCATTTCTTTTTTTGGAAAAAGTTCACGACCTTTACTTCCCACAACTTAGAGCAATAAACTGAGAACAGACCATAAAGTTTGAACTTTTGTGCATCCGTCAGTTCGCATCGTCTGCGTTTTTTTAAATGTTGATAGTTGAACCAAAAGCGAATTTGTTCTTTGACGTGGTTCTAGAAGTTAACTTGGAAAATTCGTTAGAAAGCAGTCGAGAGATGTTTGTCAGTGGCGCGGGATCTGATGGAACTGAATGTCTTCAGCGTTTTGCGATACCTAGACGAAGGGTTTGGAGAGGAAGGGAGAAAATGCAATTTTGGGGCCAGCCGATAGGTTGTAGAACAGACCTGAGGGAGCTGTCTCTAAAGTCCCGAGACAAGCCGGTCTGACAGACTGACACGTCCATCTGAGCTTGTCCACACGTGGTCGGCCTCACCTGCCAGGGTCAGTTTGTCTCACAGTTTTCTCCAAGGATGACACGAATTGTTTAGTTTGTCCGCTGCACGGACAGGGGTTGGCTTCCTCGATGATGTGGGTCGCATCACACATCGCATTCAACAATATGGTAAATTTATTTTTCATGCACACCCGTCTCGTTAATGTCTTTCTTTCCCCGGGTTGCGCTCGTGCCCCGAGCGTGAATAAGTGTGTGTGTGCGCGTGCGTGCGTGGCGTATTGAGATCGATTAGTTGCTTGGCTAGGATTACACAGTTGACAATCTATTTCCCTCGCTATTCGGAATCGTCTCCGCCCGCAGGAAACGAGTCGCCCATGGGAGGCAATCTTACAGGATTTGCATGCACAGGCAGGAGGTGGTGGGATGGGGAAGGGAGAGAGCTTACCCCGTCTCATCCCCTGACCACCTCCTCGTAATCGTCTTGTTCCTGGACGCAGTCCTTTCATAGAATAGGAAAAAAAGAAAGGACAAAAAAGAAGGATGGATAGGGGAGAGAATCGTGGGCTTCTATCGTCTAGTTTCACTGGGTCTTCACCCTTTTAGTGACCTTATTGACGAGGTACAAGTGTTTGGGTCGCCTCGCTCTCTGGCCCCAACTGTAAGTCTTGTTTTCAGCTGAGAGGCAGCGACACCTATCATTGGTAGCCGGAGTTCGGTCCCTGTGATGTCAGGTCTGCGTCTGTGACGTCGAGCCTCTCATGTGACGTCGAACGTAACCGTCCATTTCTTTTTAAATTTTATTGTTAATTAGGTTGGTAATTTTTGTGTGGATTTTTCTGTGCGTGGAAGAGAGTTCGTTGTACAGAAATTTGTGATTCTTTTTGAAAAGATTTCTTCCGGGGAAAGGGAGTCTGATGGATAAAGGGACTGTACTCTCAAGCGTCTTGTTGGTCACGTGTACTACAGTTTGGAGAAGTGAACGCATGAGAAACAGCATCAGAGTTCAAAGTTGTGGGACTGGACACCATTGAGGTGGTACACGTGGCAGCAAACTGAAGTGAGGGGGCGTCAGACGATTGTCGGTGCTGACGTCAGTACCTGGAGGGAGTTTGGGCGTCCGCCAGGCGAACTAAAAATGTCTCGACAACGGTTTGATAAGCGGAGGCTACATTTCAGTTTGACTGCAGGCTCTAGAGACGTTGGGTGACCGGATCTTTCGTCAGAAACCTGGTTTCCGGTACACGCCAGCCTTTATGTTCAGTTCTAAAACTCAGGTGTAACAAAGTCTCTGAGATTTTGTGTAACCTTAGAGGTTTGACAGATGGAGGATGATTCCCACAAGAAGCCAAACGTGTTCAGTCGTATCCAAGAAATAACAGAAAAAAGTCAGCACGCCTGAGTCTCGTGTCCAGGTTGGTGGACATGGTGGTGCTAGATCTCGTCCTGCGTCCGTGCCGCCATCTGCTCGACCTCGTGACCCTGTGCTGTTCCCGCCGCGCACGGCCTTGCCCCTCGACCCCTCGCGCGTCCCTGCCGGTGACCCGCGTCGACCCCGCCGTCGACCCCGTCATGAGCGCTAACTCTGCGGACGTGTTCTTGCAAGGTCGTCACGAGCGCGCGATGATCCGCCTGTGCGCCCTGCTGTGGATCCTCAAGCTGGAGGAGGACCGCCTGCTGCAGGGCCAGGATCCCCATCCCTGCTCACCCCCGGTGCCGAGGGCAAACTCTACCACCAACACGTCACCAGGGGGGCAGGGGAGCTGCTGCTGCTGCTGCAGATGTGACGAGTGCGAACATCTTGCTGCCAGTGCCCGGATGTGTAGCGGCACTAACGACGCCCTCGTTTGTGGACGTAGGAAATTAATTTGTCAGGTAAATGTTAACTTTCCTCCCTCCACGACCACCACACACACCTCCCCTCTTCTTTCTCTCTCTCTTTACTCTGCTTTTCTTCCTGGAATGGTACGTTTGCTTCATTTTCCAATCCATGTCAATGTAGATGTCGATGGTGTGTATCAGAGAGGTATCGACAACAACACAGTGTTGTGCTGCTTAGCTTCCAGCTCCCCCTCCGTCCCACCCTGAAGTGAGATCCGCGTGAACGTGCATGAGATAAAACGGAGATGCTGGCTGGCCCCTTGTCTGGCCCTGCATCTACAAGCGTTCCTGGAATAGGTGTGTCTGCTCCTGAATAATTCATAACACCAAGAGGGAATGTGTCCGTGTGTGTGTGTGAGAGAGAGAGGAGGAGAGATCGATTGTTTCTTCTGTCCACCCCGCTAGCGTCCAAACAAGGAGACTTACTTATCTCACTGTATAATGTACTAGTGTCCTCGCCTACTATATACATGTCTACCAGACCTGTTTGTGCCGGGGTCGACAGAAGCAGCTAAAAACACATGCACATCTTATCTATATTTATGTGTACAATTATTTACATATATATACGAACTGTTTTACAGATAAAGTTGAGTATTGCAAGATATGTACTCGGGTAGCTCGGTACTCGACCGCAGTCCGTTCTTGAAAACTGGTGCGAAGCACTTTTCTACTCACCCCATCCCTCTAATAAAATATAATGTGAATGCTTTTAATTGGTGTTGGCATGCACCCCAGGCTAGCTACCCCGTATTATTCATAGGATGTCAACAGATGGGGGTCTACCCGCCTGCTGTCTGTTTATCATGAATCTACCCCAGTAATAACTTCTCCATCGCTTCCATTATTTGAGACTTTTTCTTTGTTGCCGCTTTCATATCTTTCGCTGCATTAGCTGCTTTAATGACCACTTCCTGTTTCACTTTTATCGACATCCTCCACTGTGTTGTGGCGCACTGAATGGCTGATAGAGATACACGGATGCTGCGCTCGATACTTTTTTTTAATTAAAATTCTTATTCTTATTCTTCCTTTTTTTCACTTTTAGCAAGAGAAATGTTGTTGGTGTCATGATGACCGTGTAGCATGCGTGTGTGGGTGTATATATATATGAGTTTTCAAAAAAATAAAAAAATAAATAAAAATAACTAGGAGAATGTAAAGACCACCAAGACATTTTTTTTTATCGCTTGAACTCTTCGAGTGGCGCTGTCACCTGTGTGTCACCTGCACGTGTCACAGGTAGAGGGTGGCGTCTCAGTCTCTCACACGATGTGTGAGTGTCGAGCTATCAGTCCAGCATCCGAACAGAATTCTCTCGAAATGTTTTAGTCCAGAGCCGAGGTACCACCGCACACACACACACAGAAGTATACAATAAACATGCACACTGGGAGACAAGTGGGAGGAGAACGGGGCGATAACTCATCATGTTGTGTCCCTTTGTCGTGAATTTTATTATGCCGCATGCGTGTGGTTAGCAGCATTGTCCCTAAAAAAAAAATAATAATAAAGCTGCCGCAGCGGCAGGCCATTAGCACTTGAGAGAGCGCCGACTACAGAGGGAGGGCGGGGTCAAGGGGCGGCGACTGGTCGATGTGTGTGTGTGTCATTGCGCTCGGCATAGCCAGGGGGGAGCGACAAAGAAAAGTTGATAAATAACAAAAAAGGATGGGAGGGTGTGAACAGGAGGGGCGTTAGTAGTGATATTTAGTTATATCTCTCGGGATTACGTCCCTTTGTTCTAAAGCGCATGCGCACTGTCTCACACACAGACTCTGTTATATTTATTCCTGTTTGCTTGTTTTGGTTTGTGTTTTTTCTGTATAGAGAATCGGTTTGGCTTATATTTTTATAAACGACTCTTGGATTCGTGCACACTAAGCCACGCACGCGCGCGCACACACACACGTGCACTTACTGAGTGCAGCAAGATCTCTGTTGTCGACACAGGAATTTCATTTGCCAGCACTTTCTCTCATACTTTCATGTCTGCACATTAAGAGAGGGAGGGAGTACATTTGGGGCTGATAAATACGGTCGTCTCAAATTCTTTCTTTCTTCTCTATCTATATGTCTGCACCTTCTCTTTTTGACTGTCGTGGGTTCAGATCTCGTCTCGGGCACGCTGTTATTTTATTTATTTTTTTTTGTTTGTTCTCTCTTTCTCTCTCTCTGCATGTGACATTTGTTTACTTAACACTTGCCTTGCCGCTTCCTTCACACTCTGATATGATGTATCCGATGGAAGTTTTGTTTGCACCAAACTTAAATCGTGGTCCCGTGCTTGTTCTCTCTAAAGCCTCACACCCGCTCATTCAGAGTATGCCCACGCGAGAGATCGGTTTGCCTCTCGGCATAACAAGGAACTTTATTTGTCCCTCGTAATGTTTACAGCCTGTAGATGAGCTGTGTGATCATCGCTATCAGTCGAGCAGAACATGTTTACATTCGGCTGATTTTTTCTGTTTAATAAATTTGACATCAAACGTGCACCCTTCATATTCACAGCTACTCGTGGACTGACACTTGCGGAGAGAGAAGGCAGGTGGGAGGGTACATAAAAGTAAGCTAAAGACTATGATAGAATCTGATTTACAAGCGAGGAATATTAAAAGGTCAGTTTAAGAACCTAGTTATTTATAAAGCCCGTGTTTGTTTACTGTAATCCGTGTTTGTCGACAGAGTAGTAAGTGCGAAAACATTGTTTGTCATCTAAGTTTTCACCTGTAGACATTGTTTGTCATCTTACATGTTCACTGTCTACTTTGTCTTCTGAGTGTTCACTGTGTGTCGTGTTTGTCTTTTGAATGCTCATCGTATACCGTGCTTATTATTTGAGTGTTTATTTATTACCGTGTTTGTCAGCTGAGTGTTCACTATGTACCTTCCATGTGTTGACTGTTCAGCCCTTTGAACACTTTTGTCCTGTAAAAGTTGAGTTCTGGGCGCGTACTTACAGGTAAGTGTCCTGCCACACCTGTGTTAATCATCGAGCTCCTCCACTGGTAAGTGAACGCGGTGCTCCTCACGTGACTGAAGGCTGTTTCTCCAATTACGTGGTCATTACGTCTCCTGGAGGACGAGTTGAAAATGTGAGAGGAGGCTGTGTCGTCTTCTTAATGGGACATATATTAGTCGAATATTTGACTGTGTATGTGTATGTGGCGATCCTTCACGAAACTTCTGTTTCAGCAGATATGTGGGAATGTGTGGATGTGACGCTGTGGTGGTGTGTGGTCAGTTAGGAAGGAACCCGTGCCCTTACAAAATGGACTAATGCTTACAATATCTTGTGTCGTCTGTTTTCTTCTGGCAGTTGTACGACAAGATCAATGCCCGAGCTCGCAGCCCGTCTCACAGACCCAACGCCGATGCCGTGCAGCAAGCTCGAGAGGTCAGTTCCGCCACGACTGCGCATGTCTGTCAGCTGGCAGCCATTACTAGAGAGCGGACAGTTTGATCGAGGCGGGGTGGAGGGCAGGGAATGAAAACCTTTTTTTTAAAAGAAATTAGTGGGATGGCTGTTCAGACCAGGTATACGCTGTTTGTTTTGTGAAAGGGGAGCATTTTGCTGGAGTTTAATCTCCCTGAGATGTCATTATTCTCGTTTTTATAATTTATTAGACCCTCTGTTGTTATGGAGCCTGTTATGAGTCTCGATTTTGATGCGATCCTGTCCGTAGGCTAGTATTTGAGTTGTTGTTGTCGTTACATTAATCTGTCCACGCAGTAGTCGTATCAGCAACAGTAAAACAAACATAATCATCGGCTGAATGTTCCGACTGCCCTCGCCTGTTGCAGTTGCTGTGCCTTCTGGCGGAGGCCAACCCTTCCAACCCCGTCTTTGCAGATGAGTTGCGACATCTACTACAGCAACCGCACTTCATGGTGAGTGAAAATGTTCCTTTTTTTTTCTCTCTCTCTCCTGCAGCTCTCGGTTGGATCTCAGGTCTACAGAGAGAATTTTATAGAAAGTTCTAAACATTAGACCGTATATCGAGAGAGAGAAGAGGGGAGACACCTGAGAGAGTCACGTCATCAAGTCGGCAGTTATCACCTGGTGACCTACGTCATGATCGAACGACAGGTGTGTCCCTTCAACGGGACCTCATGGCTGTGTTGTATTTTCTGGTTAACATTCTCTCCCACTCACCCATCCACCAGCGTGGACAAAGATGGACGCGTGGTTCATCGGGTGCAGTTGGCTTATGTCTGAGCATTCGCGAGGTGTCGTCGAGGAGTTGATGAACTCATCATCATTGTTACAATATTGTCTCGTGAGAATAGAAAATGCAGTGAGATGATGAGATGTCCGTTAAGCGAGACCAACTGCTACTTGTCCTTTCTCTCTCTCTCTCTCCCTCCCTGTCTGGGACATTGCCTTGATAATCCAGTAGGTAATTAAATTACATATCAAGTATCATTTAATTATAATTAATACCTTATTAATACATTTTCTCGCACACACCCTACCAAATATAGCTTGTCATAACTGAAACGAATATTCTGGCAGTTTGGGAGGAGATTAGATAAAGGGTGTGGACTTGCAGACTTCAACCGCCGCCCACCCACACACAGAGCTACACTTTGTTTACAAGATGTTGCTTTATTGTGTATTCGTTCATGCATTAGATAACATTGCTCGCTTTCATGTGGTTTCCTTTTCACTGTGTTGAGTTATTATCTCCACTCTGCACTTAAGTGTGTGTTTCGCTAACTATTGTTTCACTCCTGCCGTCCATTCGATCACATGTTACTTCGTAGCTAACTGTGGCCTTTCCCCGCACACTGGTGTTGTTATTCAAGAACCTCTACTCGTGTCCGACTATCATGTATCAAGGCTTACCTCCCTTGCATCATACAGCCGGTAGTTCTGTTGCGCGCCCCTCCCCCTCCTCCACATCAACTACACAAATAATGTAACAACTACATATTGTGCATGTTTATTTAATCGAAGATTTAAGTAAATTCCTACCAACCTAACCAATCGTTCTGTTTGTGTGAGAGAGAAAGAAAGAAAGGAATAAAGCGTTGTAGGCCCGCACGTAGACAGCCTGGTGATGCTCGGTGTTGTGGTCAGATTCAGTTTGAGAAATATTATGTAACATTGATGCAGTGTAACTGTTGTCTGTTTTATTATTGTCTCTCCAAATTTTTAGCTAACTCCTGCTAGTGAATGGGGTGAAAAAACTTCCTTTCCACCGACAAATAATGAAATATCTCAGCAGGCCTAGCAGGATAACTTTCACCCATTGACCTCATTATCTCCACCCGCTTCCGCGTTTTTCGCACACCAGTCACTTCCTGCATGTTTGGCATCCTTAATATTCGAGGGCCTTAACAACTCTTCCTCCCACTCATCCAATCCAGCAACACTTGAAGTGCCAGTCGTCTCTCTGGCATTCAGGTTCTCTGTTTTACAACTGTCAGTCGGTGGGGATCGTAAGGATCTGTTTATCTTTTGTCACAAAGTTGGTGATCGTCTGTTTGACATTGTGGGGTAGCAAGACCCGGGGATAGGTGTTCGGTGAAGGGTGTCCACAGAAGTTAGTGACGACCGAGGCGAGGTGAGCAAACATTGATGTTTGACCACATTGTGGCCTGTGTTCCGAATTTGTCACAAGATGTCAGAAGAATGTGAACAAGATATTCTCTCTCTCTCTTTCTCTTGGTGTGTGTAGGACCGGCTTTATATCCAATTTCATACAAATTTTGCATGCATCAGTAGAATCTGTTGTGGGGAATTCAAAAGTGTTTACGATGCCGAAGAGCATCTCTGAATTGTTACAAACAGGAAGTGTATTAAATAACTAGAAAATATAGTTTGTAAACGAGTGTTTCACAGTTAGAATAGAGGGTTTGTAACCTGTACGAGACCTTCCCGCTGTATGAATGTGTCCATAAAAGCCTACTTCCTCTTTGTCCAGTATATGCAAGGGAAAAATAGCGAGGGCAGTTTAGAGGCTAGGAATATTGTTTTCCCAGGATGTTTGCTAATTTTTCTGCCGTGAACTCTAGTGTAAGAGGAAGGAAAATTGGGATGTGCAATGTCGCCGCTGTCGTAGCTAATCAAGCACCCGCTGAAGGCTGCTCCCCCCAACCCATCACCACCACCACCACAAACTCACTGACCTCTCCCCACCCCCGACTTTCTCCACCCTGGAACTGAGAGAAGGCAGTCTTTGTTGCAGGTGCTCGACAAAGCTCTCGGTTGTCTGCCCCACCATGCACGAGTGTCACAGAGACAGTAATAGAATCCACTGCTTGTGGTGAAAGCTCCTTCTTTCACTCGCGTCCTCTTGTGTAGGTGTATTCATGGTACAGTCGGCCTTCTCACCGCGTGTGCATGCGCATTCTTATCAGCCTTGCTGCCTGAGCCATTCGTTTGTTTGTTTTTGATTTTTTTTTTTAATTCTTTGCACGTGCGCGATCGTTATCTCCTGCACGCCCTTAGGTTCTACTTTCCTCGTTTTCTCTTTCCTTCATCTGCCTCCCAGTCTTCTTCAGTCACTGGTGTCATTCGAGTGTAAGTCTTCACGACTTATGTTCAGTCCCTGTGGGACACTCTTGGCCAGAATAATTTGCATGCCACCCTTCCCTGTCTTTCTGGCCACCCATCACAGATTTATTTTGAGCATCTGTTGATATCTTGAAAAAAACAACAACACGCAAAGCAGTCGTCATTTCCTTTCGTTCCATCTCCAGTCTCCACCCGCATCCGATACACATTGAGCATGCGCAGAAGTTCAAACTCAAAACATCATACCGGAAGGACAAGCATTGCGTCAGGATGCAAACCTGAGTGTACAGTACTTTGTTTCTCTCTCTTTCAATCCATTTTTTCTTCGTTGAACTTCACCGGCACTCGGTTAACCTGTAACGGGCGAAACATTTCCTGTCGGCAGCCGTTGGCACGTCATGCGTAGCTGAGTGATGTCATTTTTTGGGGGGTGGGGTGTCTAATTGGCAATGTTTCTAATTTTTGCTAAAACATATACAAACAAAACCTTGCATACTGGGCGGAGGGAGAAAGAGGGATGCAGAGATGTTCCCCAGAGTGTTATTTTTCTGATCCATAGCTACACCTGGGGTAACGTCACCTCTGCTTCGTAACAACGGCCTCTGTCATCATTGTCACAGCTGTGCCGCTTGGTGTTTGCTTCACGTGCATCGTCTTCAACATCGGAGAGAGAAAAGTTGAAAGAGGAGAAGTGGGGTGAGTGGGGGAAAGTAGATAGAAAGGTCACGCCACCTAGAGGCCAACCTCGGACACTTGAGATAAGAGGGAAAGGGGGAAGGCTGTTGTGTTGACAACTTTCGTTGCTGACGGCGACAAAGGGGGAAAATGGATGCCATGCCTGAGCTTCATCGTCGTCACGCCATTGCTCGGGAGTCGTCGGGTGGGGTCGGGGTGGAGCACGGAATGTGGGATGGCGGGAGGAGAAGGGATGGGAAAGAAGATGGATGATGGGGAGGCGGCCGTTACGTCTGGGCAGTGGCGAGAACGGACCGCGTGTCAGGCTCCTGCTGCTGCTGCTGCCTCGTGCCGAGCGCGTGCGTGCGTCAGCTCGCCCCACATCCTGCAGGCGCGCGACGAGCCGGTGCGTCCGACCTCCGCCAGCGGGCGCCGTCTTGCGGAACCGCCGTGGCGGTGATTGCCAGTAACGTAACGGGGTAGGGGGGTGGTGCAGGCAAGGTCTACATCCCCCTCCAGACCCTCCATCCATCCTGCCCACAGCCGCTGTAGTTGCTGGAGTTTGTTGTGTTTGTTTTCTTAACTCTTTCCACGTTGAGTTGGAAAAACGTTGGGCGGCGCAGTCGCTGGGTGCCACGTCACCCACTTGCTGTTTGGTCTCTGGCCTCCCACCCCTCCTGTCCTCCTCCCATGTACTTCCATCCTGTGAGCGGGGGGTTCGTTCAGCGACACAGGTCAGCGACCAACCGACCTACAGGAAACAGTCGTTACGGTCTGGGGTGGAAGTTGAGAGGTAAGCAAGTAACCTCACTACACTCTTGTCTTTCGAAATATTTCTTTGCTTCCAGATGTTCCAGGAATTCAATCTACTGCATCAACGTTGATGGTGGATAACATCACTTTCTGTCTTGTGATTGTTACAGTGATAATTATCATGTTGTGGCTGGAGGTGTATCTGTTGTGACGGTTTGGATGTCGGAGATACCCGACAAGCATCTCTGCGCATATTTCCTCCCCATTTTAGAAAAGTACACATTTCCAGAGAGCACATACTTGACCTCCTTTTCCTTTCCCCTTGCTGTGGGATGACATATTGTTCTGAACTCTTCCAACTGTCGGGTTCTGACAACCTACAGAGCATCTTGATTGTTCAAACCTGCCAGGCAGTGCTTGTTCCCGTTCAAATCCCGATTTTGGACACAGACGGGTGTTGATAGACTTGCTGAATTGCCCCTTCACACAATTATTTTCTGGTTATCGATCACTTCTTTTCCGTGTTTGGTTTTGTTTGTTTTTTGGGGTTTTTTGTTGGTTTTTGTTTTGTTTTTCCGTGTTTTGTTTTGTTTATTTGTTTTTTGTTCTTTTGTTTGTTTTTGTTTTTGATTTTCCGTGTTTTCTTTTGTTTATTTGTTGTTGTTGTTTTGTTGGGGTTTTTTTTTTAATTTTTTTGTTGTTTTTTTTTTTTTTGAAGTCTTGAAAGCCAGAAATGGGTTAGCCACAAAATCCGTAGAAAAGAGAAAAGTTGCTCGAATAAGATCGTTGAATAGCAGCAAATGACAAGGATGCCATGGTTGGCTTGTCTTTAGCAGCTGCTTGCAGTCTCCTTAGAGGAGATGTAACTGTACAAGATGAGTGACAGCTCAAGTGCTGCATTTCATCAAAACTGCTCTGTGTCCAGCTGCCTGGTGGAGCTAGATGCAGATGGAGATGCTGGTGGTGGTGGTGTGGGAAGGGGTGTGACTGTCGGTTATTATTTAGGAATAATGCCTGATAATACACAGTATGATGGGCAGGTTTGGGGCGAACGATTGTAATGGCTTCTTTCGCTGTGAGCATTCCTCGTTCGAAACCTTTCTCAGAATTGAGCTTCGGTCTTGGAAACATTTTCTTTGTCTTACCGCTAGATGTGGTTGGGAGAGCGAGGTTGAGGGGACTGTAGAAGCACAGGAATGCTTCGTTCACTAGGTACCATTCTTCTAGCACCATCCTGAAACATTTATGTCAGCAACCCCGTGGGTCGTCTGACAACTGGCAAACAGTTTGGCTAATTCGACGAGAAACAGCTGTGCTTTATGACGAGCGTTTGTGAGAAGACCCATTATCGTTTTTTCCTGTGTGAGAGAGAAAGAATGTGAGTACATTGCTGTGACGAAAAGATAAGAAAAAATAACTTTAAATCTCTTTCCCCACTACTCACTCCCTCCTCTATTTTCTACTTGTACTCTAAGGTTCACGAACCTCATTTCCACCAGTGATCAAGTCCCTCTCCTCCTCCCTTTGTCTAAGGGCGTGTACCATACTTTATATGTCCAAGCACAATAAGGAAGTCTCTCTCTCTCAAACTTCTGTAAGAGTTGAAGATGTGACAGACGAGGACTGGCAGCAGGTTACAGGCAGATGGTGTCTCATAGTCTTGTTGTGATAACCATTCGGTCCGAAATTCCAGACCACATGCTCCAGCCATCATCTTCAAGTAGCAGACAAGGATGTCTGGCTCTGGATATAGCTTTGAAAATGTTTTTGAGATATTTCTCAATTTTCCCCAAAACCCTCATCCACCCACACACCCACACTCTCTCACCCTTCCGCCTTGACCTCTGTGTGAGAGGGAGGTGCTCTGTATTTTTCAGTCCTCACTGAAGTCAGAGATTCCGAATATTCGGATGACATCTTCTGATGACAGATGGCGATGACGGCCTCTTGTGTGTGAGAAGTAGTCTATCTCACAATCAGTTGGCTTTAAAAAGAAAAAAACAACAACAAAGTCACAGCGGTGTCAGGGGACAACAACAGAATATAAATTGAAAACTTAACCCAGCACGAAGTGGCAGTCGTTCCACCCTCACAAATCACTCGCTACACAAGTCTTCTCTTGGGCAAACCAAGGGGAGGTTACCGTAAAAAAGGGGACAGCATCCACGGGGAGGGGTTAATTGGAAGCCATGTCGTGAAGAGTGCAGTTTCCACCCGAACAGGTTAGTCCAAGTCCAGAAAAATGTACTTACAACCTTCAAGATGGAAGATGGGGTGGGAGGATCGGGGAGGCGACTAACAATAAAGTGAATATTATACACAGTACGGTAATGAATAATAAAGATACCCGGAGAATGTCCGGGGAACTTTGTACACGTGCCGCCAGCCACCCGACAGACCCAATCACACGTCACGAGTTCCCGGGGTGCTTGGCCAGGTAGTAAATGATTACAGTAAACAAAGGTGAACTGGCGGTGATGACGAGGCTGGGTGATGGCGGGAGAAGGGAGGAGGGGAGTACAGATGTGTGGTGGGTATGTGTGGTGGTGGGGTGGAGGTTGTAGTCGTGCGCGCTGCGGCGTTCTGAGGTTTCTTCATTATTTTTCATCCTCAAGTCTTCTCCCTTGCCCGTGCAACTACTGCTGCCGCCACCTGGAGCTAGCATAATGTTTATGTTGCACAGCTGGTCTGTAGAGGCTTTGTTCAAACACTGACTGCTGCTCATCCTCAGCTTCCTGCGACTGCGTGTGCAGCTGTGTGTACATCGTGCGCGAGCCTGAGCTCATGTTTACATCTGTAAGTACGTGTGTGTCTTGTCTGTAGTCGTTCATGGAGTCTCCACAGCTACACAATTAACACCAAAAAAGTTGGATTCATTCATTTTTATTTTAATTCCTTCTTCTAATTTGCTCTGCGACCAGCTAAGCACCAAACCCATTCATTCAATCAACTAATTAGTCCTGTCTTGTTTTTATCTTTCCTATTCCTTGACGTGCGTGTCGGTGTGTTTGCGTATATGTGCATGCGAGTTTGAGTTTTCTAATGATATCTTTAAAAAAAATTCAAAGAATTATTTTCCTTGGATGAAAAAGGAATATTGATTTGCTGTTTCCAGCTAAAATGGTTGACTTATGCTTCCTCGGCACAGAATAAAAAAGAACATTTTTCGTTCTGAAATTTGGCATCTTGTGGATGGCACTACTCTGGCTTCGGCGATATCGATTGTATAGTTGTTATGCTGTCGGTGGTCATATGGCAGAAATAGCCCGGATGAGGTCGACACGAGCAAAGAATATTAACAGGATTTAGGTCGTTAAATTTAGGGACATAATGAAGGGTTTATTATATATATATGATGCAAAGACAATGAACTGAAGTTGAACAAGGCTTGGGGGAGAGGATGCGGCGAAGCATCGTCTCCTTAACTCTCTCATCTTTTCTTTCGACTTTTTCTTTTTTAAAAAATTCTGACATCGGACAAGGTGATTTATCTGCGCAGTCGTTTAGAGATTTCCTAAAGAAAAGACTTTTAAACACTCATTGATGTCCAGTTTATTGTAATTAAGTGCAGGCAGAGTTGCAGTGACAGCAGCTTACTCTCCAGGATTAAAAACAGAAAAAAAAGAACTCAAGCTGTGCAGTCGCAGCTGGTGGTGATGAAAGCAAGGAGTTCTTAACCGCCTGTGTGTGTAACCTAGGGACACTTGTCCTCCCTGGCTGAAGAGGGTCGTCCCTAAACGCCATGGTAGAGGTGTGCGCATGTCCGTAGGTACCGGATGGAAGCGTGCATGACTCAGTGACAGACGTGTCTCTAGGCGAGCCCCTCATCACCCTCCGACCTATCCCATTTGCTTGCTTTGCCTATTATTTTGAACGAGAGGACTGATGGGACCTCGCTAAACAGTTCCCCTTCCTGTATCCCTCATTGGCAACAGGAAGCTTTTGTTTCAGAACCCTGGCTTAGTGCACAAAACTTACAAACTTTCTAAAACTGAAAACCGTTTTTAAAGAATCAGCTTAGCAACGTTTTTGTTCAAAAATAGCTCGTATGGCGGTTAGATTTTCTCAAGAGTATAACAAATAAATTGTGCTGACGAAGGTGTAACTTAAATAGTTTTATCTTGCTTAAAACGACTTTAGTTAAGAACGTCCTAAAATTTTGTTTTGCTCTGTGATTATTTAAACAGATTTCAATGCCTGTCTTTAAAATAGAATTCTGTTGTGCATCTTAACCCCTTGGTTGTTGTGTTGTGCAGAACCTGTTAATTTAAATGACTCCGCCTGTCACTGTGGACCGTTTGATTTATTGAGCGCCACGTTTGTTGTCCTTCACACTTCGGAAGCATAAAGTGCCGCTGGGGATGTTCGCAAAGTCGAAACGATTTGCAATAATTTGGACCGAGGTGCTGGCGACTAGACGAGAAGGCATACCTTGCCTCGCCATGAAAACACTGGGAAAAGGACAGTCGGAGGCTGCGTCACGGCGACGGTAATGGCTGTTGCCATGCACACCTGCACACCAGCAGCAGGTAAAGACGAGTTACTCGCAACGGAGCCTCGTAGTCATGGCAATCCTCGACAAGGCTCATAAAGTAGAAGTGCCATCTAGTATTAGATTGCAGAGCCGCTAGTCAAGGAGCTCGCGCCGCACACGCCGGGCCGTGCATCTGACCCCTGACCTCGATGCAGCGCTGTTGCTAAAAATAGAAGTCACACTTTGTCCTGCTGTATAAGCTTTCATACTTCTTCTGTACTCCTCCATCCTGAAAATTATCAAATCCACGAAGGTACTTCCATTCCGTGCATAGACTTCATTGTCTGTGTGTTGCTGCGCCGAGTGCTTTAATCTGTCGGACTCGCACAATGCGTTTCCATGGTTACGAATTTCTTTTAACCACTGCGGCGGTCGCCAACTGCTTTTGCCTCCCCTGCCCTCAAAAAAAGACTTTTTTTTCTCCTTCCATTTATGTCGTGAGTCACTCCGCTACTCGCCTTTCCAGCCGAGGACAGAAGTGTCTGTTGTCTCCGTCGTGCAGACGATGTCTCGTAACGTCGCGTGAGAGGTCTGCAGCCACGTCGTCGCGCACGGCTGCTCCGATGATGTCATTGCGGTTACGTCACTGCTTAAACGGTGACGTCATCGATCGCATAGAGCAGCCGACATGGGCGCCAGTGACGTCAGGACGTGTCGTGTCCATTGTTGCTATTTTCTGGGGTATCAGTCGTCTCTCTGACATACTTTCAGTCACCACCAACGCTCCACCGCCTACCACCATCATTACCCCCAGTATTCCTTTACCTTTTTTTGGTCGGGGGTTGGGGGTTGGGGGGAGTCATAAGATGACATGGGTGCATCAGTTAAAACCTTCCGCCGCTGAGTTAATCCGCCCGAGAGTCGATGAACCGAACTCAACTTCTCTCATCAGTTTCTGCCATAGAGGAGACGACCTTGTCTACTTCCCTGGGTATCAATCGGGGAGATTGGAAGTAGGGGGTGGGGTAGGACAGGAAGAGTAGTCGACTCCTGCCTCGCTTTGAGGAATAAGGGCTGCGTTGTCGATACGTCACGTGACTAGTCTTGTCTGGCTTACCACTCCCCCGCCTCCTAGCCTCGCTTTCGTCTCCAGCTTCTCCCATGAGATTCCCCTTCAGCAACTGTGCTACAGTGATATCATCCTGCTTCCTTGTGGATGGGGAGAAAGTAGGGGGGGGTGTCTTTGGCATTGTTTAATTTAGTTATTGGCAGTTGGAAATACCAAGATGGCGCCACCTGTAGCGCTGTAGTCGTCATGTTTAGACCGAGGACAAAGTGAGAATGATGCTACGAGGAAGAAGGTATTTCTGTCCTGGGTTTTGGTCAAATCTTTCCTGGTGAAGTAAATAATGTGCTTTTGTTTTGTTTGTTTTGAGGGGGCGGGCTTGGCCATGTTGTCAACTGCTGAGTAAATTTGAGTCTCGACAGACCACGTGAAGGTCTCGGTGACATGGCGTGGCTAAGACTTAAGTTGAAAAAGCTAGCGACAGTAGACATGGATTGCCAGGTATTTATGGCGAGTTATTTATAGATGTGCTGCCTTGCCTTCTGTCTTTCTTTGAACTGCTCTTTCCCTCACCTTCCCTCCTTGCTTTATGTGTGGTTGTTTGGTTTTTTTGTTTTTTTTTGTCCATTTAAGCAATTTAAGATGTTTGTCAACATTCATTTTCAAGAATGCGCATGCTAGCATATGTACATTATTATATATGGTTGTGTGAAGTTTGGATCAGACGAATTTTAAAAGGAGAGATGCCAAACAAAGATATAGGTTCATAAATTTATTTCTCCCGCCTCTCGCTTTTTTTTCTCTCTCTCTTGCTTACTCGCTCCTCCCGTTTAAAAAAATGTTATAAAGAAAACAAAAAGCTGTGTAACGGCGGGCTGTCTTTCTCCGACCTCCAAGAAGGGACGAGGAGTCCACAGGAGCATGTTGGGCATGGCTCGGGTCTTCGGGTCCACTGGGCACGCGACGCCATTGTTGGGAATGGAGGTCAAAGGTGAAGCCCGCGACGCACGCGAGGGGCACTGCGGCGAGAGGAAACCTGTCGCGCTTTCCGTCTTCTGCCGTCGCTCCTTCCATTCTCAGGGGTCTGTGTCCCCCAACCCCTCGACGACACACCATCCCAACCACAAGAGAGAGAACGTGGCAGATATTGACGTTCAGAGTTAATGTTCAGAGGGATTCTCATTTAGGGGATATTCGTCGAAGTTCATTCATCTGTTTGCTTGTTTGCCTGCTCGTCTGCTTTTGGAAGCAGCAGCGACTCGGTCATTTTCTACTGTAACTTTTTCTATGTCACTCCATCAACGCGTCACCATTTTGGTTCGGCAGCGTTAGTCAGTGCAACAGCTGGCAGCATGTCTACTTGTAGAATATCCTGTTATGTTGCAGTATTTTTCTGGATTTTTTTTTTCAAGCTCTGTGGCAGCTGTGATTGGACACCGTCTGGTTTGATGGAATGATTAGTGGAGAGAGTGGGGAAGTGAGTGGAGCTGGTTATGGAGATCAGTCTTGGGTGATGGGGGTGAGGTGTTGGGGTGGGGAAGAGAAATTAATCATCATCCAATGGCGTGGCTACAAGTACAAGCTGTCGCTGCTGTTGCTGCTGTTGCTGCTGCTGCTGGTGCTGATTGCCGTCCCTCGCGCGTGACGTTAGGGTGGTGGCACGCTTAGCAGTTCTAACTCCGGTCATCACAGCCACGACCCGGAATCTGAGTCCAGCACCATCATCACCCCAACCACCCTGATCCCTCCTCTCCACACTAACACTTTCTCTTTGACACGCGTGTGGACTGGGTTCTTAATCCCCTCTCCTCTTCTTTCTCATCCCCCTCCACCCGTACTCACCCCAACGCACCCGACATCGCATGCAGCTCACAGAAGAGTGCAAACCTGAATGGAAACATCACAGACCCGTTGAGACCTCGGACTGAAGACTCCCTAGCAAAACCGTTAGATGGGGATCCACGGCACTTTGCGGCTTCGTCGACATTCACTGAAGCGTGTTTGTGTGCGTACGTGCGTGCATGCGTGCAACACCGAAGACGGGAAGAAAGAAGGTTGCCGCTCGTGTTGGACAGCAGGGACGCGTGCGGCGGCGGCGGCTGAGGACCAGCAGTGACGGCGAGGTTGATGGAGTTGTTGGAGGGGAGGGGTGAGTCGACGGCTGCTGTGATCGATTCCCTACTCCACTTCTTCATTCTTTCTCCTTTTCCTTTCCTTCCAGTCTGTGCCATGTCCTCCTGCGCCGCCAACCGGATCTTTCTCTCCTTTCACGTTTGGCAGCAGAGCGGAGACACCGGGGGTCGGTCGTGAGGCAGGCAAAGGTTCAAACCCTCGACTTGTTCTTCCCTCTCTCTCACAGAGAAACGCACCCCAAGTCCCCACGATCATTTCTCTCGGACGAAAAGAAAGGTCCCGTGACCTAAGGTCCCAGTGGAAATGGGGTGGAGGAGGAATTACTCGTGGCCTCGGTGTCTGGCCACAGCCAGCCAGCCAGCCGGCCGGCCGACCAGGCAAGGCGGCAGGCGTGAAGCGATGGTGGGTGAAAATCCGTTGCAGGACGCTCGGGCACGCTGCGTCTCCTCCTCAGTCCGCGGAAAGTCGATTTTCTTATTCGTCATCCTTGAGTCTTGAGCATGCGCGGTGTGGTGTGTGTGGAGGGGGGGGAGACTGTATTCTGTGAGCGCCAGGCACGAGGAGTGAGGGGAGGAGGAGTAGGAGAGGCAAACACCTCGCACCTTTCACGCTGCTGACCTCGACCTTGACCTCGGCCTGTGGGGGAGTTGCCAGGTAAGAGGACACGTGCGTGAGAGAGAGAGAGAGAGATCGACATGCAAATCACATTTCATTTGCAACGATGATGTCATTAGGATACGATGGACTTATCCTGTCACGTGTTCACATTTCCTCCGCACATTTTTTTAATAATCTTGACAAAGACTCGGAAAACTCATTAGGCTCGTGTAATTAGATCATCTTCACAGTCCTAAACCCTAATGCAGGAATGAATGCAGAATTTTTTTCCGTGGATTCGGCTAAATTAACGCTCCATTATCATGATGATGATGATCATCATTAGTCTGTTAGCCCCCGCTGGCCTTCAATGCACCCGGATGATCTTACTATGAACTACCCCACCTTTCACCCCCACTGTGGTATTCTCTCGGATCCAGTGACTGGGTGGATGCTGCTTGTTCCTCCCACCCAACCACCCGGTCCTGTTTTCATGGTTGTATCTTTTTGTCTCAGTTTTTTTTTTTTTTTCCTTCTGTTCATTGTTGTTGTTGGTGGTGTTCTTGGTGGTGGTGGTGTGGCTGTCGGATCACATTCACTCACCGTGTATTGATTGTAACACTCAGTGAGCTGCGCGGCCATGTGTGTGCGTACGAGCGCCGACAGCTGTCCCCCCCGACAGCTGACTATCACGTTGTACGTCATGGAACCGGAGGCGACTTCCTGTCTCCCCCGTGCTGCGTTCATTGACCCAAAAGGTCACCGCCAGTGCACGAGTGACGATGGGTATCAAACACGATCAGGTCCGGTATGTTCTTTTTTCGTACCTGTGTGGTTTATATATATATTGATAGCAGCTTGAGGTTTACCTGTTTGTGTGTTACTATGACGGCGAGAAGCAGGTAGAACTGATGTAGCAAGATTTTCGATTTATCTCACCACCTACCCGTCCATCTCCTCGCTTTCTGACCTTTGGTTGTCGCTTTTAACAGTTAAAAAAAAAGATGTCGAGACGTTGGTAACGGTTTAGCAGGTGTGGGTGGCAGTGGGAGGAGCAGTCTCTCAGGAGTGCACTCCCTGCTATTCCCAGTCTCCACTCTTTGGTTTACTTGATGTCTGAAAGTCTCGGCAGAGGAAGAAGTTCGGAGGGCACTCCTGTCCATCACAACCCTCCGATCTCCCCGGGGTGCGGGAAGTAACCAGTCCTTGAGCTGGTCTGATCACTTGCGGCCCAAGGAAATAACCTGTCGTCTGCCAGGGTCTGCTGTCAGGTGGACTGTGGGGTGGCGCTGTAAGTCTCTCGACTTATCATCCTCTTTACCGCAGGAAATGACCTCACGTGATCACATGACCGAGCGCTGGCCGAGTTCTTTCATTGCCGTCATCGTCTGCCATCTTCTCATTAGCCACCCTCGTCCACTCTCTCTCTCCACATGCCACCCCCAGTTGTGGCCAGGTCTTTCATGTGATTTCTTACCGTCTTATTTAATTTACTCTTTTATTCGTTCTTTCTTCATTCCGTCTTTTTTTCTACCTTGTCTAAGTACATCCGAAGCTGTGTTCACTCAGATTATGTATTCTCTTCCCTTTGTCGGCGAGAGATGAAGAGGAGGAATGGCAGTTTTTTTTTTTTTTATTGTCATAATGTTCGTGCGTGCATGCATGCACTCGAGGAATTTCTGTGAGGGTCGGCGCTTGATGGACTCACTGTGCGATGATGAAGGCGGCTTCTTTCCTGCGGAAACGTGATGGAGGAGCAGCCTCGTCTGCCCATAGCAACGCAGGCTCCGAGGAGGGGCATGGAGGATCAATATGTGACACAACAACGAGCGATGGGCATCCCGCAGCAACAGGTTGAGAAAAATATGGCCTCGCTTGCCTCTACATCCTCTCCCTCTCTCCATCTCTTTTATGATTGTGTTTTCTTGCTCTCTTTCTTTGTCCCCGTTCTCTCGTTATCTTCGCTGTTTCTCTCTTTCTCTGTCTCTGTTGTGTGTCTGTGTTTCTCTTTCTTGCTTTCTTTTTTTTCCTCTGTCCCTATCGTGCTGTCTCTCGGGGGTTTTTTTTCCTCTTTGTTTGTCTTTTTTATGTCTGTCAGTTTTGGATAGTTGTCTTGTCTTTTCTCTCTCTCAATCTAGTTTTTCTGTCGTTGTTTTTCTCTTTTTTTATTTATTTTTTGTCCCCTCTGTCCCCTATTTTCAACTTTACAGTGTCCTTTGAAGCACCCGGACTAGACAAGACAAACTAACACACCGTCCACAAAGTCTTGTTACGGAGGAGAGGTCGAGATGGATGAGCGCAGTCTGAATGGAGGACAAAGCCTCAGTGAGGTGCTGAAGGAGGGTTTAGAAGAAACAACAAAAGTCTTCACTGCTCTGTGACATAGAATGTGAGAATGCAAAGACTGGCACACAGCATGGATGAAATCACTAGAGGTACCTGCCAAAGATAGAAAACATTTAACAGAAGCATGAGGCGATCATCCAGTCCATGCTGAGTGAGCGAGCAGAAGCTCACAGCCAACAGGTCTTCACCTGTCCAGATACAAGAACACCTGAGACATCAGTGGCATCTCTTCCACAATTTCATTAATTTTGAAAAAAAGACATTCGACAGAACTGAAAGTGATGTCTCTTCGTTCTATCGACAAGAGGAGGGTCGCTGTCAGGATTTCTCTGGATGTCAACGTTTTTTCTGAATTAATTTTTATTTGGAGTCCGTGGTTTGACCCGTTGTCATTGTGCTGGACTGTTTTTTCATGAGCCTCATATTTTACCTGCTCTTCTAACAGTTTTTCCTCTGACAGTGCCATTTTGGTCTCAGTAAAGTTTCTTGTTTCTTGTCGACGGCATACCCGATGACATTATAAACTGTCAGTCTTGCACTGTGTAAAGGGAGCTAAGCTCCACAGACAGCTCTGCTCTTTCGTTTCCTTCGTGTCTACAAGACTTGTCCATTATGCAATATGAACTTTGTGCATTTGCTTTGATGTAATAGGCTTGATGGATAATGTACAGTGTTCGATCTTACAGCTCCGCACTTTTTCAACCCGTTCCATGCCTTGTCCATTTTCCTTTCTTGTCGGTTTGTTTGATTTCTCGAATTTCTCTTTGTCCTCGTTATCTGCAAGGCGCCATGAAGTCTCCCATAGGGCTGGGACAGGCTGTATATAAACTGTCATCTTTATTTGATTCAAAGATTTAACTTTGACATTTGGATTTAAGATTATCGACGATATTCCGATGATGATGATGATGATGATGATGATGATGATGATGATGATGATGATGATGATGATGATGGACATTGTAACCTCATTATTTCGCCACTCATCGATGACATATGCATACTACACAAGCAGCACGCCTTACATGGCAGACATACAAACATATAAAGTTCCATACATTGTTGCAGCAGACGCTGGTGTCGTGTAATCGATGGGAGGCAACCTGTGGGGCCGTGAAGCTGTCGGCACAGCGCCACGAAGACAGAGAGAGAGAGGGAGGGAGAGTATAGAGGGACGTGGAAAAGCGGCGATGTGGCGGGGCTTAGGGTGGGGTTTGGATGGTGGGGTGGGGTGGGGTGGACGTGCAGGTAGAGATTACTGCCCCTACTTGCTGGAGATAATAACTTCCCTTTCCATGGCGTGTAATGAAGCTTGTGAAATGGAGCCGACAAATTAGACCGGCGGTAACCTGACCAGGGTGGCTTGTGGTTGCCAGATGTGCGCGTTCACACACACTCTCTCTCTCTTGAAATAATCTCGCATGCAAGGTCAAAGTTCCTCCTCTTCCTCCTCCTCATTCTTCACCACCACCCCTTGCACGAGTACTCAACGTTCCAGTCTTCAATTCCTTTTCTTTTTGAGGATTGGCGATTCTTATTTTCACCCCTCGTCCAAGGAACTTGTTCACCATCTGAGGCAGAGGAAGAAGGAAAAACAAACCACAAAGTAATTTTTTTAAATCTCTTCTTTGTTCATGTTTGACAAAAAGCATCCGTGTCTAGGCAACAGGTGTTGTGACGTCACAGCGGTTGCTGTAGTCGCTGTAGTTGCTGTAACTTCTGGTGGGATGTGTAACACAGTTTACAGATTCTCGTCGCCCTGACAGATTGTTTTCATCGGAGATAACATTCGACAGTTGTATTTTATTATCGCCTGGCAGAGCTTTGTGTTGGATATAAAGTAGTTTTAATGCTCATCGCCGGTCTCGTCGTTTTCCTCGTTTGCCAGTCTGGTGGCGACAGTGTTATGTGTGTGTATGTGTGTGCGTGTGTGTGTGTGTCTGGTGTGAAGTTGAAGCCAGCAGGCAGTCCGTCCATAATTTCCGCCATAAAATGAACAAGATGTGTTTCGATGCCATTCTGTTTATCTTCCAACTGTTCACAAAGCTGCTGTCGTGTTGTTGCCCGCATTTCTTACTTTTCACATTGTCTGCGATTGTCTGCCTCTTCGATGGAATTAACCCGAGAAAAAATTGCTGAAGTCTGAGAGGTATGTGTGTGTTTTGTTTTCACCTGTCCTGCTCTAGTCTGAGGACAAGTCATATTGAAATGCAAGGTATGATTCGGGTACCTAGGTACCTGGCACAAACATGTAGTCACAGATTGGTTTTTGTGAACTCTTGGACGAAATGTTTTCAAAAATGGTCACTGGAATCTTTTTGCTGGTATGAATAACAATTTTTAATGCAGTATATATATATTAAATGGGCATGGGAATGTTCAGTAGTGATGCTACCAGAAAGCCTACCCCTCCCCTCTCCCACCCTATCAGTCTTACAGACGCCAGGTATTGAAGGAAGCCGGTTGACATCCGCAAGTCGACCTCAGTCCTTCCGACAACATTTATACCGACATTGGTATCAGCCTCCAGACGCCGTGTCCTTCCTGTAGAGACAGAACTGAGACCGACACTTCTGGTCCTGTACCACCACCGACCTCTGAGAAACAACTTGCTTTCTTCTCTCTCTCCTCCCCTGAGACATCAGACAAACAAGGTGACGACTGCACCACTTATCGGACATGTCTTCTTCCTCGCTCCATCCACCAACCCATCCCTACCCATCACTATCACTTCCACCAGCACTAAAAAAGAAAAAAAAATTCTGAACATGTGTAACCATAGACTCCCAGACTGTATGTCCCGGTTCCACACTCGGGTTTCAGACCAATTTGCGAGGACCGTTAATCTGGACCGCGACTGACGGCAAAAGCTGAAAGAGATAAATCAGCGATGGATTCTTTTTTGGGGTTTATATCTCGGGTACACTATTTCTTTGGCTTTCCAGTGCTCCCAACAGCAGTAAACATGTCTCGGGCAATGGAGTGGGGTTGAGTAGGAATTCGGCTTTGGGGACCTTTTGCAGCAAGCGCATGATGAAGTGCGACCTCTTACTTCCAGAGTTCAATCGCGCAGTCAGAATGTCTGACGGTTGTGTAGGAGGGGAGGAGAGGAGAATCCTGAACACCCGGAGTGAATGTTACAGTATTGATATTCAAGTTGGTCTCAGAGAGATTTTTTTTTTTCAATTCAGGGATGATTTTTTTATTAGTTTTGGTCTACTAACATAGCAGTGCTACCGTCTTGTAGTCTGTACCCAGGGTTGGTCCTGTCGACCCTGAGGACAGAGGTCTCCCAGCTGTCTGCAAGGCTGGCTGATATGGAAGGCTGGCCGCTCCAGAAGCCGTCAAGCTGTCAGTTTAGCCACAGACCAGAAGAGTCTTTGACACTCGTCCTCCTTCCCATGGAGAGGAAGTAACAGCGTTAGACGCTCCACCGCCAGCAAGACGTGGCTTAATTCTCTCCCTTCGCTCCCATTCCCACCCGCCACCACCACCACCACCACTACCCCATCTTCGATCATTTCGATGTGCCAGTCAGTGTAGGCGAACTTCGGGTCACGTGGCAATTAAGATAATTTACATAGGTGGCGCCATGCTTCCAGAAAGTATTGCTGGTCGGCTTTTGTGTATCAGTGATTCTAATTATGTATTATTATTAAAGTTATTTTATATACTAATTATAGTAATAGAAATTTTGTAAATATTTATGCTGAGACAAATGAAACTGTAATTTATATATGAATGAAACTTTTCGGTATGAAATATTCACGAACAGGAATTAAATGCTTCAAAGATTTTTAATTTTCAGTAAAGCAAACAGCGTTGTGCGGTATTCGATGACATTTTGAAAATATTGATGTGAACAGTAACGGAGAGGAGAGATGATTAGCTGAGTATTAAGTCCTGTGAACACACATCAGCCAAACCCGCTCATTAAAAATAACGATTCAGTTCCAAATAACAGTTCATCTCCCTCAATCTTCACCCTACTCGCTCCAACCCCTCTCAACAGACTTGTAATAAAATGTTTCCGTTTCTTGTCACCAAGACAACGCAGGACGCTGTTGCGCTCCCCCCTGTACCTCCCTTCGTTTGTGGCTGAAAGGAAGATATGAAGGAGGAGTGTGGGGTTGGGGTGGGTGGGCAAACGGCTTGTTTTTGCGTTCCTCTCCGCGTGCAGCCCAAACAGCCAGCATCTTCAGATGGCGGGGGATAATGATCGTGCCTTTCTGAAGGCAGGCACGTGCTAGTTTAAATGGAGCAGATGCTGCCGGGGTCCGGTGTTTGTCCCCAAATTGCATCCGTCTTGTGGCGCAGAAATAGCTTGGGCGGCCAGCCAGGACAGGCGACGGTCGATCGAACCTTCTTCCTTCACCTCCCCAACCCTCCCTTTCCCCAACACGCACTCACACACATACTTTCCCCATCCCCTCTTTAACGTCGCTTCTATGGACAGACAACATCGGATGAGATCGTGAGCAGTAGACTAGTACATGTATCGGACTTTTCAGGGTCTTGTGTTTCAGAGGGACACAACGTCGGAATTACGGGGACATGACGTTCCGATCACGTAAACATTTACAGTGGGGTAACGGAAAGAGAACTCTTGTTAGGGACGTAAATGTCACGTGTTTATGGGACGTAGTGACATTTAGGTGAACCCTGTTTGTCGATCGTTTCCATTGCTCGCCTCTTATCCGACACACCTCCACAAGGGAACCTCCCGAACTCCATCCCCGGTCTCGGGTATCCACAGGTTGAAGTCCAGTGGAAGGGCGGTTCGCTTGGTGCAGCGGCGATGTCGTGTTAAAATATAAATAAAAAAGTGATGATCGTAAAGCTACGGGTTCAAAACTCACCTACGGTAATTTTTAATTTATCTCTGGAAATGGCAAGTTGTTTCCAGGGCTGAACTAGTCTTGCCGTTATGTAGCCTCAGTTGTTGACATTGTCAACCAACCACCCGGTACACATGCGTCGTCTCGTGCTATTCAAGTTTTGCCGTTAAACTTATTTTCTCCAATTTTTCATATTTTGTTCACGTTTTCAGCTTTAACTTTTTTTTCTGTTCGCCTGTCAGTGTGCTAATGCCGACTTATCTCAGGTCACAAACCAGACCGCAGGCCATGCGTGCTCGGAGTTTTAAAACACGACAGATTCTAATTGTCTTTTCCCTTCTTGCCTCTCCCGCTCCCTCCGTCTCCCTTCTTGCCTGCGCCGCTCCCTCCGTTCAAAAAAAAAAAAAAATGATTGGTGTAATAATGTAAGTCAGCGACATAGCTTGAGGACCTCCCGCTTTCCGCATCAAGATAACATGTCACGTGACACTCGAGACGACGCGGAAGACAGGGGTTGGGGGAGTGCTGCGACTGGGTAGATCAGGGAGCTGAGGTGTGTATGTATGGCGAGTAACTCTTGTCAACATCACTACAGACTCAACGCCTACACGCGCACGCGCACGCGCTCTCATGTACGCGCTCTCACTCCTGCTCATCGCATAATATGTTTGTAGGTTTATAGCATAAAACCAAATCTCAATTTCTGTTGTTGTTTTGTTTTTGTTTTTTGGGGTTTTTTTTGGAACTTATGCTGCATTTTTTACATATTTGTATGTGCGGGATTATCAGTCTCTCGACATGACTTCTCATTTCGGTTGTTTTTTTTTTTTTCGTATAGACTATCCCTCAGCTCGTCCTTGCGCTATAGTCAGCGTTGTGTGGTGATGGGGAATATGGTAGTAGAGGGGGAGTCAGGATGTTATTTTTATATTTATGGTTATTCCGGTGCCCGGAATCAATACTTCTATCAGGAGTTATCTACACTTTACGTCTTGAGTCGATGCCAACGGCGGTGGTGGTGATGATGGTGGTGGTGGTGGACAGGTTGCAGTGGCGGCACTGGGGGTGAGGGGAGGAGGCTCGTGGTTGCAGCCAGTGCCAGACATATTTGTTCTCCATCGTTCGTTCGGTGCTTGAGTCAGGAAGACGGCGCCGGGTGAACAATGTCTTAGGGCTTCGTGTTTTCCCGTAGTTGACAATACAACAAAAGGGAGATAATGATTTTGTTGGAAATTATCTCGCTTGGTATCACGTGCTGTACTGAAAATGTGTACAAAACATCTTCCAACCTCGCGCGAAAATATCATAGCATGCACACGTGTTTGTATGTGTGTTGTAGTAATAACAATTCCTCGAGAAGATATTTTCTCTTGATTATTCACTGTACTTGCCCTTCACGCCTACTCTTGGCGCCATCTAGCGGCTATTATTTCCCCCTCTTCCCGGAAGGTACAGCTGCAGATAAAAGATGCACCGTGCTGGGAAGTGCTGATGGAAGGAGTAAAGAAACTGAGATGGTGATTACTGAGGGCAGGGTGTTGGTGTGCGGGGTGGAGGTAGGGCTGGTGTTGGTGGGGGAGCAGACGGGGGAGTAATTTGTCAGCACTGCAGACAAGAAGAAGGTATCGGCATGAAAGAAGCAACAGGACGGAGGACGGAGGAGGGGGAACAACATCGCTCCTGCAAGAACCCTCGGTCCAAAAGGCGAGAAAAAGTCATTATCTCGAGACGCGCGCGAGGTGATGCGGCGAAACCTGCAGATGAACGCCGCGCGCATGCGTAGTTGGTGACGGCTTCCTCCCTCCCAGTCCTCCCAGTCCTCCATTATTTTTATTTTTTTTAATGTGCGCTGCTAACTGAATGGCGGCATCGCCTGCTCCGCTCATTAGTGGGCGGTGTGACACGGAATGGAGAGTGAATGAACTGTCGTCGCCCTCTCCTTACCCTCTCTCCCTCCTTTTTTTTTTAACGGGAGACGTGGAGGCCATGAATCATGAGCCATCAGCAGAACTTGCACCAACCTGTAACTCTAACCCTTCAATTAGGCCTTTGGTGACAGAAATTCTGCTCAAAGACCTCTTTCTCTTTAGAGCAATTATTATATTTTTATTTCTTACTAAATTTAAAGACCTATATTAGTTGAAAAAGTCATTTTTATAATTAAGCTTGTTATATTAATCTTTTACAGAAGCATCTCCTACAGAATAACTGTTGGGAGAACCAAAGATCGGCATCTTTTTTTTTTTTTCATATGTGTCTGGTGTTAGATGATGTGAACCTGCGATTGAGATTCGCATCCGGGTTCTTCCTTATTACCCACATGAACACGTGACTAAACTGATGCAGATTTTACCTTTTTTTACCTACTTTGGAGGCAAAGTATCTCGGATGTGAGTTATGTTCACAGGTAAAGGAAACTAGCATCGTGTGCTGAACTCAAACTATTTGTTTGAGAATTATGTTTGGCTCAGGTGGGTCTGTAAGTGGAAACAACTACAACTGCAGCATCTCGATGAAAGCCTCCATTTGACTGCCTGTGGAGTATCGTGTGGCGGGGTTAAGAGCGGGTCAAATGATGGCGGAGAGGAAGGGAAAGTGGGAGGTCGATGAGAGCTGCCGTGGGTCTGGAACTTTCTGCAAGTCCATGGTATCGGCGCCATTTTGCTTCCCGTCTCCGTGTGAGAAAGTCTCGGCTGTGGAGATGTGATGTAGAGTAGTTTGTTCTATCCATGCGTGGTTTACATGTATTTTTAGATTGTTGTGGGTGTGTTTGACTGGTGTGTGAGGAGTGTTTATTTTAATTAGTTATTAGACTCGTCATCAATTGCCATGCGGTCTGCCAACAAATAAAAGAGAGAGATTGCAGGTATATATATATATCGAGATAGAGAGCACGGTGCTCAACTACACGTGCGCCATCTTACCTTTATAGTTTCGTTGTCAAGTTGCAGAATCACAATATTCTCAGTTCTTGTTACTTAGTTCCTCTTTGCATTTTCTTTCTTTGTATTCTGTTCGTCGTTTGTTCTGTTGTTTATTCTTCCGTTTCTCGTATGTTCTTCATGTTGTCCTTGTCTCATTCTCGTTTTAAGCGCTGAGCATCTCCTTACACGATATACAAATATTTTTAATTATTATTGAAGTTCCCATTGCTTATGGAAGTGTCTTGATAATGCGTTTATCTTGTTCTAACATCGATGATGATAGTGAAACCGGAAACTGCGTATCATATACTCGTGCAATTAAAGAGCTGAATAGAGCCACGACTCAGCTGTGGGGAGTAGGGTATGTGACACCATAAAGGGTTAATTAAGGAAGATAAGCAACGAGGTGGGGAGGAGATGAGCCCCGCCCCCCGAGAAAAGTGAGGTCTCTACCATCCGACATCTCAAAGACCTACAAAAGGTTAGAGGGCGACCTGCTAGGGTCACCTGAGTTCTGCTGACGTGTAACGCTGTAGACCAGTTATTCCGTTAAACTGCATTCGTGGCTGTTGAGACAATGGTTACACACGTGTTACACGTATTACAGAAACCTCTGTTATCAGAATTATCAGGGGAAAGTCCATGTAGACCGTCCCCGCAGGTCGTTACTTGTCTTTATATTTATATATATATTAAAATACACTCTTTTGGCTTCATTTCGTGGATTTGCTGTTTAAACTTGATATTTGCACATAACCTCTCATCTACCCTCCTCCTCACTCTCCTGACCTACTCAGTACAGATGTACGAAGCTCTCTCTCTTCCGCCCCTCTCTCCCAGTATCGTATGTCAGTCGACCGTATGTTATTCATTTCTCTCAAATATTTTTTTTTCCTTCTGAATCGACTGTATGTTAATATTCTCTCTCTCATTTCTATTTCTTTCTCTGTCGACTGTACGTTAACCCTTTTTTTCTCCATCGACTGTGTTACCCGTCTGCGTCAACATTTTTCCTATCACTCTAGACCTTATTCTAACCTTTTGTCTGTGTGTGCCCCATGCTTACCCTCTCTCGATTGCATGTTAACCCTCTCTCTCCTGTGTGTGCAGGCGCTGCTGCAGGCCCACGACGTGGTCGCACACGAGGTGTACACGGAGGATGCGGTGCACCTGATTCCCGCCCTGCACCCCAGCCCCGCCGTGGTCCCTCCCTTCTTCAACGGGGAAGCTGGCGAGCAGACGATAGCGGAGCCTGGCCTGCCCCCCATGGACGGCGACGGCAGCTACCTGCGGGTGCGCCTGGTGCAGTTCCAGAAAAACACAGATGAGCCCATGGTGAGTCGCCCACGTGACTGGACATTTCTCTGGACCACGTCAGCGAGCTGCTTATGTCACGTGATGTAGACAGCGCAACCTCCTCGTGTTGGGCGAGACTATCTTGATTTATGTCTTCATTAGCTTCCTGCAGTGTATTTCCTGTGACCGTAGTTATGAGGGGAAGGTACGTTACCTCCAGGGTTAGCTATAGACCGGATGGCTGCGTGGAAGAAGGTAGCTGGGAGACTATTATTAAAAACAAATGACGAGTTAGGAGGTCAGCTGATAATCTAGAAGTCCATCGTCTTGCGTGCTTGCTAGGTTGGTAGACATGTAGTGATGGGGTAAAACTATCCTGTAGGCAGGGATGTACCTCTCTGTCATGACATCCTCTGACGATTTCTGGTTTCTGTTCGCAGGGAATCACGCTGAAAGTCAACGACGAGGGTCGGTGTTTCGTGGCAAGGATACTGCACGGAGGCATGATCCACCGGCAAGGTGAGAGGTCACACAGAGTGAAGGGGCTACAAGATACCTGGAGTTACTGCCTTCCTCAGGGTGATGTTGTGGTCGGTTTGTGGTTTTGACAGACCGTTGTACAACATGTACGGTCTTCACAGACCTTAGGGACTGTACACTCCTCACCTCGGCATGCTTATTGCAGCATCTGCATTTTCGCTTACCTGTTAAGTTTTCCCTCATCATGGGTATACTTTAAAACAATTCAAAAGCTTACACCTCACACATGCACTGCCTTCTGTCCACTACAGTTAAAAAAGAAAACTTTTAAAAATAATGACTACGAGCCAGTAAAAGAGTGTATTTGATATTTTTACAATACATTTTATTTTGCCAGTGGTGGCAAGATTGTGAGAAGATTACTAATGATCTGTTGCAGGTACACTGCATGTTGGAGATGAAATCAAAGAAATAAATGGCAGTCCCGTGCAAAACCAGCCAGTGGAGACTCTTCAGCGAATGCTGGTGTGTATCTGTGAGATAGTGGCTGGATGGCATGAGAGTTTGTGTGGCCCTCTTCACAAGTAAATATTTGTATAGCCTGTTTGTCTCATGAAGTGTATATGCAGATTTATGTGTGAATAGAATGTGTTAAAGGCTCATTCATCCCACCTGTACACTTGCATGTACGTAGCTTTTTCAGCAGCCCACTCTCAAAGTATTGTTGGGTGGATGGTTGGGTTTGATACTTTCAGAGAGGACAATAAACATACCAAATCCTTTCATATACTAAATGTCATTTGCCAGGTTGAAGGCGAGTGTGGTATGCTGATATATTTCATTTTCATACACATTTTTCCATTTAAAACTCTGAGCAAATTCTTTTTCTCCCTCGCTCCCACTCTCATGCCCATTCTGTCTCGACTTGTATCTTTGTGGCTACAATGTGATATGAGGACCAGTGTGTCAGTCCCACACCCATAAATGCATGTCGTCTGCATTACGTGACTGTGCTCTTGGCTTTTAGCGAGACCTCCGCGGCTCCATCACGTTTAAAGTGCTGCCGACCAGTGGTGGCCTAAAGGGAGACAACCTTTTGAATAAAGAGGTAAGTGGTGCCAAAAAAAAAGTGGCCACCAGCAACATAACAGCATTGCACAAGTCTTTGTTTTCGAAACCAGCTCACTCCTCAAGGATGACCGTTTTCATATTCTGATTGGGTTATTTGGGGGTTTGGGTTGGTTTTTTCATTGTTTCCCTTTCTGTTGCTTTTTGTTTTTTTTCATTTTAATGTATGCCCACATCAATTTCATGAAACTAAAGTAGGAAAGCAAGAAAGATTATGGGGTCCTTCCATCACGAGTTTTGCTGGTCGCAAAAACAAAGGCCCTATGCTGTCTGTAACACGTGTCTATAGATGAATTCATGTTTCACCTTCGTATTGAATTGTACCCCTTTTGCAGAAGGAAGCACGGGGTGGCATTTTGCTCAAGATCGTGCCAAGCTTCCGAAACACTCCCTCCCTCTGTGAGGTATTCTGTGCTTGACACTGGCCTCGTTTTGAACTTACTCGCTTTCCATTGGTGGTCATGTGTGTTTGACATTAGAGGACAAAGCACTGCATTCCTGTTCCTTAAAGAAAACAGCTTGCATTAAACTTGCTGTCTTTTCCTTTTTTTTACACGTGTATGTCGGTGTTTCAAGTGTGGACTTTTAACTGATTAATATTCCTTGATTTGTAAACAAAATGCAAAATATTTCTGGGTGAGAAACTACTTAACTTTAGCCTAGACTGCTTATCTAAAGTCAGGCATTAAATCTTCAGACAGTAACAAGCATCTGTCTCTGGTCCTGTGGTCTGTGATTTACTTCAGAAGTTGGTCAGTACGGCCACACTTCCCAAACCCTCCAAAAAAAAATGGAAAAACATTATTAAACCACATCTTTATGACACGCTAGGGAAAGTGAGATGTTGTAGTGATAGCTACCAACTTTGAGCTGAATTTCAACTTTTGACACAGTCTTCAGATACTCATTTTCACAAGTTCAGTCTTAGTGCCTCTTGTTATCAGTTCATCCAAGCTGAAATGTACCCTTGTGATGCAGCTGGTTCTTAACATCCATCCTGCTGAATATGTTTTATCCATTTTTTTTTTATTTAATGTTTTATTATTGCTTTACCTGCCACTTGTGTGGAGTCTGAGGTGACCGCATTGTACAAGCATGGTGTTTCAATGAACAGTGTTAAGCTTATTCTGTTGACCTGGATTGCTCAATAAGTTTTTGTTTTAGATTGGTTTCCATTGTTTTTCTAGTCTTTCACTAACATAATGGTGGTAACAAGAGAAAGTTTATCGCTTTCAAAAACAGTTGCATTCCTCTGTATCAGGCAGTGCAGTCGATTCAGATTGACAGTGCATGTTTGAGTTGTGTCAGTGTATACAGAAATAGGTTAACACAGTTTGCTTAAGTCTTGTGGTGGGTTTTGGCCTGTTGTATTTATAAACATGTCATTTTTCGTCTTATTACTTTTTTAACTGCCTTTAACATTCTCAGTCACATTACATTAACACACACCATTCTCTCTCTCACTCACGCAATATCTCTTTCTTACGTTGTCCTTCTCTTATTGATGCTCATCTTCACTTTAAAGATCTTCATTCCACAATATCTTTCCACACTATGGTGTTCCACTGATCTTTCCACAGCTCTGTGTTCCACTGTATTTTTCCACTACTCTAGTTTCGCTTTATCTTTCTGCATCTCTTATGTTCCACTGTAACCATTCCCAGCTGTAAATTCTTTTGTATCTTTCCATAGATCTATGTTCGGGCATTGTTTGACTATGACCCCAGGGATGATGACCTCATTCCTTGCACCCAGGCTGGTATTTCCTTCAAGACAGGTGACATCCTCAAGGTTAGTTCCCCCTAACATTCACCCTGCATGGCTTACTTTTATGTTCATTTTTATTAGGATAATGTTCTGGAACTTTTGTTTCCCTTTCACAAAATGAAAACTCCTTCAGATATTGTATTGGCTTGTCACCTAACAAAATGTTTACTCTCCCTTCTCTTGTATAGAGACTGTGTTAAATGTTGCAGGTGATCAGCAAAGACGATTCCAACTGGTGGCAGGCTAAGAAATGGGACAGTTTGGACACTGAGCCTGCAGGTCTCATTCCTTCCCCTGAACTGCAGGAGTGGCGGACAACCTGTAATGCAATAGAGAGAGCCAAGCGAGAACATGCAGGTGCATTGAAAAGTGACATGGGTTTTCTTTGGTGATGGTTTTGGCGGAGAAACAGAACTGTGGAGGATGCTGGAACTTTTTGCTCAATTTTATCTTACATTAGTGTCTTTATTTTTTCCCCCCCTGTGCTTCTTTCTTCTTCAACTTAATTTTTTTTTCTTCTTTCTTTACTTCTGCTTAAACTTTCCTTCATTTCAGTTTTAAAAAGGCATTTAGGCATGTAGGGCGATTATCTCAAGCTGGAACCAGACTGAAAGTTTGCAAGTTGTTTCACATCTTAACTTCTATCCATTTTAGCCATGTTTCTTTATTTGAGGCTTTTTTTAATGTGCTTCTTACAGAAGGTTGCAGTCAGGCTGGAGAATTCGATTTATTAAAAGCATTTTAGGGGGGAAGTGGGAGGCAGGTTTGGATGTAGAAGAAATGCGAGCAGGAGCTGTGTCAGTGAGGGATATTGATTTACCCCAAGGAAAAAATTTTTGCAGTTTGTTTACTGCAGTTTTTATTTTTAAACAAATGTTTATTTTCCTCTAGCTCCTTATTTTTAAAAATGGGTTAAGACAGTTGTAAAGGATGTGAGACTGTGCTGTAAGTGTAGTTCTTATTACTTTAATATTGACTTTACTTTTTTTAACCCTTTCACAGTGCATTGCTCCTGGTTTGCACGGAAGAAAAAGGACAAGTATCTTGCGAAACACAATGCTATTTTTGACCAACTGGATCTCGTCACTTATGAAGAGGTCGTCAGGTTACCAGCCTTTAAACGAAAAACTCTTGTTTTGCTAGGTAATCTAACATATCAAAAACACTTGTTTTGTAAAGCTATAAAACATAATTGTACTTAATTCTTTTCCATTTGAGCAAAAAAACACTAGCTGCAGGTGATCTATTCACTTCAAAAATATATCCTATGGCTTTGTAAAGGCACTGTTTAAAAAATGTTATTTATTCTTCATCTCTTTTCATTGTTTTGCCTGCTTGTTCTTAGGCATAGGCATGAGTTAAATGCAGCATATGTTTGTGTTATGTAGCAGCATCGCATTTTTTTTTTTTTTGCTCTTCTTTTTGTAACTGAAAATAAGTAGGCATAAAATCTTTTAGAAGATAAGGGGTATTTGTGTATGATCGAGCAGAGATTTTTATCACATAATATGTATCTCTGACCTGGCTTATGCTTCAACCTTGGACAAATCTGTAGAGTTTTTTGTTTTCTCCTGTCAGGAGCTCATGGTGTTGGCCGGCGTCATATAAAAAACACACTGATCACCACTCACCCAGATCGTTTTGCCTATCCCATTCCACGTGAGTATCAGCTCTTTTGTTTCTAGTGCTGTATTCTTATAACAGAATTAGAGGAGTCTGAGAGATTATAGAAAGGACTTGCTCCGTCAGTCTAGTTAAATTCCTTACTGGGAGAGGAGCATCTGAAACACTTGCCACTTGGAATGGACATACTGACAGGTTCCAGATGTAGTTATGTCCCATTCCTACTTGCATGGTAGAGACAAAATGACTAACAGCTGTTAAAAAAAAATTGATTAATGTAATGTGATAAATTGTTTATTTGAACAAAATTAGAAAAACATTTGACACATATGGGACACCTAGTTTTATCAAAGTGAAAAACATATAAAGTGAAAAACAGTGAAATATTCAGACATTGATAATGAAACTATTTATTGATAAGTGGAAAAGCAGCAACACCCAGTAATGTTTGGAAAGGGTTTCTGTATCTATTGAATAATGCAATGAAAAATATATAAAGTATTCCAGTATTAAGCACTTATTAGCCATTAGGGTCCTGGCACAGAAGTCATCTGCTAAGGAAATTCATATTTTATTTATTACATGCTTAAGTAATTTCTGTCCCATTTCAGACACAACAAGGCCTCCTCGAGACAATGAAGAGAATGGTAAAAACTATTTCTTTACCTCACATGAGCTCATGATGAAAGACATTGCCAACAACGAGTACCTGGAATACGGCACCCACGAGGATGCTATGTACGGCACACGCCTTGAAACAATACGCCAGATACACCGGCGCAACCTTATTGCAATCCTAGATGTCGAACCCCAGGTATGTGTGCACACTTTTCATTTGTATAGTTTAGCCTACTCGGGACATAAAGGTACTTACCAGGTATACCTGAACTGTCACTGTTGTGTAGCATGATTTTGAGGATAACTGACATGAACAGTATCTCCTAAAGTGCAAAAATTAAAATAAGAAGTATGAGCAAGAATTTTTTTTCTCCTGGAAGTTCCTCAGATATCATTTGTAAGCTGTTCTGCTGCTTTATTAACAACACAACTGTGCCTCTTCACCAGGCCATCAAGGTGCTGAGATCTGGGGAATACTCACCTTTCATTGTCTTTATATCAGCTCCTGTCCTTCCAGCTGTTCACCAGGTACCAGCAGGACCACAGGCTCAACGTTGTTATGCTTGTCTTGAGTGTTCTGCTGATAGTAGAGTGTAGTGCACTCTCGTGCTGCAGGCTGTTGTCTGTTGTTCCTGTAGAACAGGCTGCTGTCCACTGCATGACATATCACATCGATGATGTTGTGTTCTAGATTATTTTCTTTAAATGTTAGTGACTAATTTTAGACCCGAAAGAGTGCATGCTGCTTTGTTGTATTAATCAGTTGTTATGATAATGGTGTTACTTTTTAAAGCTTTTTTTCTTTTGATTTTTCAGATTTCAGACTGATTCATATATTATTTTTTTCAGTTTGTGATGGCATTGTTGTAAGCTGCTTTTGTTGTTGTTGTTGCTCAGTGTTGTCATGTTGTTAGTAGAGCCACTTTTTTTTTTGCATGATTGGTGTTATGTGTTTATGTTTCCAGGCTTTGAAGGTATTGCGCTGTGCAGAGTATGCCCCCTATGTTGTATTTATTGCTGCACCAAGGGCTTGTGATTTGAAAGACTTGAAGAACATCAGTGTGAGTGATGTCCCATTTTGGACAAGAAATTCATTTTTGTTTATAGACTTACATATACTTACAATTTTCCATACTATTTTGAAAAAGAACAATCCACGAGAGATGTTTTTGCTTTAAATTTGCATAAACTTCAATAGGTGTGCTTCCACTGCATCTCTCTCAGACACAGGTATGCACATGAGAACACATTAAGACATGTGAAAACATACATAAAATACACCTGGCACCCAGCAATGCTCAAGATCATTAGCAGTAATTAACAGCACCATAATTAATTCATGTTATTTGCATCTTGTTATAGCTTAATTGTCCTTTTGTTTTGCTGTTCACCGTTTTCTGACTTTCTTTTGCATTTAGCATGTCACCTAGTTCCTTAATATGTCTTAACAGTGACGTGTTAATATGTTTGCATGTATGTGTCTGTATTTATGTGTTTACATATTTACACAAATGTCATAAAGCACTAAGATTACATTGGTATAAAGTAATTCTTCAAAAGCACATGCCATTTATAAGTGTAGTTTGAAAATCTTTTAACAAGGCATTTTCAAAAATGAAAGACACTTGCACAACAAGATTCCAAACCCAGAGTCTTACCATCATCAGAGAATCTGCATCTGACTGAAAATGGCTTAAATCTTTATAAAACAAATGAGATGCTATTTTCTTCACAGATATAAATATTGTGTATCTTTAATTAATTTATTTTCAGATAAGAACTCTGTAAACTTTTTTTTCATATCAAATTTCTAAGTCCATTTCAGTAAAACTTTTGTGCCACTTGGTGTTAAAAATGTACACAAGTCAGTGATTAAGAAGGGTCAATTTATTGAGAAAAGAAAAAAAGATCCTTTCTTGCATTTTTCATTATTTCTGTAGATGTTTGTGTGTATTTGAAGATAATTCATTTTTTTTTTTTTTACTGCTTGACCTTACACAGGACAGCAGTCTAGAGCGGTTGGCAAGAGAGAGTGATCTGCTAGAAAAGGCGTATGGCCACTATTTTGACAAGAAGATTGTTAACAACGATATCGACGAGACGATTCGCTCATTAGAGAAAGCCATCGAGGATGTGTGCACCTTGCCGCAGTGGGTGCCAGTTAGCTGGGTGTACTGACATGCTGCAAGCGCATTTTGTGTCCCAAACAAAAGACAGCCAGCTTTGGGTTATGGTTTGGGAAACTTTGGTTTCAGTTCAGCAATTCCTGTTTGGTGCTATCATGCTGCCAAGGAAGGAAGTGTGATTGGATGCTGCTGGATGGCAAACCTTCTCTGTTAGACCTTGAGTCGACAACATGCAGCGACACGGCAGTTTCAGCCTAAGCAGTTATCTTGTGACTGTGTCCATGCTGGTGGTCATCACACTGGCCAGCTGACAGGAGATGGGATTGGTGGCATCATTCTTCTAAAGTAGGATTGGTTGGTTCGTTCTTCTGAGATGTGAGTGAGGATATGTTTTTCTTCCAAGATGGATGGCGTCATTCTTCTGGGATATGATTGATGACACCTACACGTCCACTTCATGGCCTGTACATTTCTGATTGGCTGAAAGGGTAGGAAGTTGGGGGGAGGAGGCTGCTCTTCATACATTGCATCCCTGAGCAATTGAAGACAGGGTATTAATTAACTTGAGAGCATCACAGGTGAGAACAAATACTGTGTATATGTTTTTAATTGTTTTATAGCTGAGAGCATAAGATTTGAGAGTAGGATGCTTGATGAAAGAAAATGATCAAGTGAGAAATGGACTTTTTGAAAAGAAGATGTTCGATAAGTGTGAATAGAATGGAGTATGTACAGAACAGTTTCAAAAAGGTGAAATGTGCATTTTTTCTCTGGTTTGTCCATTTGAAAAATTCTTAGCTGATGTTCAGTTATAGATGCTGACATGGAAAGAGGGTTAACGTTAACCTTTCTTTAACAAAACGTATTTCTGAAAATTAGACCTGTTGTGTTTTGGCATGTCAACATCAGTAACTGAACTGAGAACTAGTGCATTATAAAGTTGTGTTGCTGGATGTTTGATAGTTCACGACATAAAACCAGCCACTGTCATTCTGACTGTCCCCATGTTTGTGGATGCATGCTTCAGATACCCTTCGCATGAATTTTATGACAGAGTGAAGAGAGAAAATGATGACCAAACACATCAGTAGAAAAACCTCTTGTCAAATAAAATCATTAGAAAAATCATTCCCTACAAAATGCCAGCAAAACACAGTGTATGCAGTGTACGCGAGCTTGATGACCAGAGTTCAGTCTGCGAGCTTCAGTTAGAAAAACGAGCGATGTGCCAAGCATCGTCATTTCCACAAACCTGCAAACCCAGGATTCAGGACGAGGACCAAAACTCCCAGGGACCTCAGCTTCAAGATCGCTTTGGCGCGCTACCGTTCGTGATATTTTGGTGGTGGGCTTGTTTGGTTTTTTTTTTTAATTTTTAGAAGTGTGCATAGTTTGTTGCATTTTACTTTGCTTATTGACTGTTAGTGCATTGTTGTAATTATACAATTACACCATGGGGTGTTTCTCAAGAAGGAGGGTAAGAACCGTTGTTAAGGATCGTGTGTTTACCTTGTTGGGTGGCTTTCTGGACGGTTTGTTGTTTTGGTGGAGCATGGTGGCTGTGGGCGTGGAAGCAGGGTACATTTAGGGTGGGGGAGTATACCTCTTCACTGATGGTTGAGCCTGACATCACTGGGTCGCTTGTGTTACCGTGGAAACAGGGGTGGAGGGCACTCAGTGCAGTTGTTAGAGTCTGGGCTCAGTTGAACAGCACTTGTCTGAGCCAGAGAGTTGCTATCTCTTGACCCATCTCTGTCCAAACTTTAAAACCGTTTTGTAGAAACAAATAAATATTCAAATGAAACTGCTCTTAAGCCGTTCACAAGCGTTGTATAAAAACTGTTTTAACTTTAAGAATCAAAATTTGTTGTACAGCTGAACCCTGGATGTACCAAAAGCCGTTATGACTTTAATCTGATTTCAGTTTTCAGCTTTGTTTGGTTAAAAAAGAGACCGGAACAGGATGTTATATTTTAAGAGGCGCAGATACATGTTTTCCCCGAAAATAAGCCTTGGAACAAGTTTTCAGGATGCTCGTGATATAAGCCCTACAACTATATCAGTGCAAGTCATAGTCAGGATCATCAGGCAGACGGGTGGATCTCATTCATCCGTGTGAACACACGACAGACAATGAATTATAAAGTCATGATATTAATATTTAAATAAATAATGCTACGAGTTATGAAGATGTTGCAAGAAAGATATGACCGTATAAGAATAAATGCAGACTTTTGTACATTAAAAAAATAGAACATCCCTGAAAATAACCTCTAATACCTCTTTTCGAGTAAAAACTAATATAAGACCTGGTCTTATTTTCGTTAGATGGTTTCAGGGGTGTCTGGTAGTGTAGTGGTTAAAACACTCATTTGCACCACTGCCAGAGAAACTCAGGGTTCAGATCTCATCTCGGGACTCTGTATGTGACAACTGTCTGCAAGGGTTTCCTCCTCAAGGTGGAAGCACTTTCCTGCGAAATAAACCAACCAGCCGGTAGATGGTTCCGCGGTTGGGGGAGTTGTTCAGTAGTCCAGGCTGTTGTGTCAGTCTGTATGACGAAGGAAGTCGTGTCAGAGACGATGTATATGCTAGTAATGTCATTTCACAGCACCACATCTAGACGACAGGGTTGGTTGGCCATCTTGCCAAACGGTCCAACGGCCGCCATGCCGGTGAGTTTAGGACAGGAACCAGACACTGGAGTTCTAGGTGACCGAGTGTTGGGGGAAAGGAACTGCTTCACATAAAAGCGGATTTAATTCTCTGTAGAATTATGTGCATTGGAATTAATCATTTTCCTATTTTGGCGTGAAACATTTAGTTAACTAAAGCCGTGGCGAGCTTGCTGCCAGATAAGCAGAACATACAGCGGCCATTACTTTGCTACCAGCATGTGTAGTGAATTTGTAACTATTTAGTTTAGAAGCACGAGAATAGACTAATTGTATCCCACTAAAAAAATTACTTCTTAAAAATTGTTTTTGAGTTGATGTGGAAGATATTTTACCTGCCTTGTCAGCATCTTTTCTTTGTGGTTAATAAAGCATGGCTGTATCGTGATTTTAGAACAGGGCAACGAACTTTTAAAACAATTTAATTTTGTGTCAGGTTATTTGATTTTCGTTTTGTTATTATTGTTGTTGTTGCCAACTTTGGCAAAAATGGCACATGTTATGCAATTCGTATTGCGTACGAAACTGACTTTTTGAATTCCTAACTTCGTTTAGGCTTATCAGTGAATATGCAGTTGTCCAACGGTAGGGTAACCGTAACACTAACTGTAAAAATGACGGAAAATTCACTGCACAAAAAAAAAAATTTCCTTGATTGTCAACATTTGAAATGCTTGGTAGCAGTCTTGCTATGAAACTACTTCTCAGTAATTTATTGAACAGTTTTACTGATTGATAGTTTGAAAGCTACCACGCGCTGAACTTCCACACGCGAACTAAACCAAATTCATGAATATTCAATAAAATTGTGTGGACACTGACATTTGTAGAATTAACATCTCTGAAGCGAAAACCTATTCTGATGCCGGCGAAGCATCATGGTTCGGCGAAACTAGAGGCGGCCTGTACTAACAAAGCTTCGACAACAGTTGATGTCACAGTAAACAGACTATATAGTGATTAACAGACATCTAAACCGGAAGTGGTCAGACCCGTAATTTGAGGTGAAGGTTACGTGGATGCATAATTCTCCGAAATCGTCCATAACGCTGGACCTTTGACCTTTTCGCCTGCGCATGTTTAATGACCTGATGCTCGCGCTGCGTAAAGAGTGGGATTGTCGAGAACTTTCTTAGTGTGGCTGTGCCTTTCTGAGGAAACCAGTGCAGACACCTCAGTATCGCGTCGATAGACACTGGGTGCCTGTCATGCAGGCGGTTTTTGTTTTTATTTGTTTTTTGTGAGTGGAATGCAGTTTGGTTCTGTGCAACCATTGCAGCGGCGTGCGACATCTCGCGTAGTGTGATGTAACCTTTAGGCCCAGGGTGGATAGTGCTTGTGTCGGCGCAAAATCCCGCTGTAAAGTTACCGGGTATATCACGTGACAGCAGTGAAATGCTAATGGCAAGTGTCCGCTCACCCGCCACTGCAGTCCTCGCTCCTACCACCCTGCTCTCTCCATCTTCTCCCTCGCTCTAGCCACCCTTCTCTCTCTCTATCCTCTCCCTCACTCCATCGTTGGCATTACACCTGGGCATTGTTCCCACGACTACTTCATCCTTAATGTCCTGTCCTCATTAGCATAAACATGGACGCAAGACTAAGGAGACATAGGTTATGTTTACAGGGAAAGCTCTGCACTGATGATGATAATGATGATGATGATGATGATCTCTTATTATGCTAACAACTAGAATTGCACACGATGCTGTGCTCTGGTGGGTGAGAACATTGTATTCAACTGCTGATTCTTTTAATAGTATTTCTCAGCCGCCGCCACACTCCATCAGGATGTTTCTGTATATTTGTTTATGGTTGAACAACAATTATTTTCGCTCCTTCATCGGAGACTTTTTTTTTTAATTAAAAAAAAAACAAACACTAACAATCTTACATTTTCTTTCATACTCTAACTGTAATCAAGATAATCAGGATGATTGTGTTGGGGTTATATTTGTTCCTCTAACTTGTTACGGCTGTCAGTGATAACTGGTGTACTACCGACGCTCAGGTAATTTTGGGGATGTCGCAGCAGCTGCCGGCGTGGTCACGTGACGTGTGTTCTTGTCATCGGATCCTCGTTGTCTCACGCGCATGATTTGGCGACAAACAAGATGGATACGACTGTTTACTATGGTTTATAAATCTGCAAGAAACACATCATGAATTTTAGGTGTGGCTTTGGTCTGTTTTTTATTTAGTTTTTTTTCCGCTTGATAAATATTGACTTCTTTGTTCTCTTCCCTCCCAGTGTGTATGAGGACTGCGGCGAAGATTTGCCTAATATATGCACACTGACAGACATGGGCTGTGTGGGTGTTTGTAAACCTCTATTCGATGATTGTTCCATGTCTCTCACAATATTTGTATGCAGCCTCCTGCAGACACAGCCCGGAGTTTGAACACAAGTGATCGAGGCTTGTGCTGTACATGCAATCAAACAAACGAAGAACAAATATGTTTGTGTCTTGGTTCTTCTTTTTTTTATTTTTGAAAAATATGGGTGAGGATGTCTGAGAAACTGGCAATTTTTTTTTTTTTTTAATATGAGAGGAAACATAAATTGTATTTTTTGTCCTCTTTGTTGACTGTTTAAACATGCGACATGCCAAAATTATCTCCGTAGTTGTTGATGTACACGAGTGCGCATGCCCGCGCAGACCAGAAGTAGACCTCGTGTTCCTGTGTTTGTGTGTGTGTTCGTGTATGTGTGTATGTCTGTGTGCGTGCACGCACGAAGGTGAGTGTTTGTTTTTTGTTTTTTTTTAATCTTTGATTTTGAGAGAACAGTTCGGGATATTCTGCTGAATGATTCGAAGATATGTACGATATATTCTACTCTCCCTTCCCGTTCTCCTCATGATGACGATAATAATATGATAATAACAATAATAAACTTGATGAAAACAATGTTTCATCTCATATTTTTGCCTCGTAAGTTGGAAGTGGTGTGACAGGTAAAGACAATGTGAAGGCTTTACCCTTAGGTATACCGTGTAGACCAAACCGTCTTCGTAACAAGTTTCAGTGTTCAAATCCGCCAGTCGTAGCTGAAGGGCTCGTATTTTATGATGGAAATAGTTAATTGTAGCTCACATGTCAGCCAGCTAATGTTCTTTGCAGCCAACTTCCGATCAATTTAAAACATAAATAAAAAAAAAAAAAAGAAAGAAAGAGCTGGCCTATACAAACACAGAAGACGACTACACTTCAGACCCGTTTTATTGGCAATGGCTGGCAAAGAATGGTCAAGAGTCGTGCATAGGTTAATTAGCCTTGCATGAACAATAAGTTTCCACGTTGAAAAAACGAAATTCCAACTGACCGACCGTATTGACACATAAGAAGTGGACAGGTGATATCTCGGGGCGACAGGTTCCTGGACACCCCTGGGCTGTTGAGCTGTAAGACAATATACCCGAACATGAAAGCTCAAAGAAAAAAGTAAACATGATACTGAAGAAAGAATATTTTAGCTGGCTTCAATAAACCGACAATAAACTCGCGGCTCAAACCTCAACTAGACAATAGCACACTCACCATCCATCAAAAATACCGAAGGCCTTGACATTTCAGCTACTGGAGATTTCTGGACGAGGGTAAGAGATAATTTTTATCTTCTTTCTCACTCACCCTGTCACAATTTTTTTACAATTTAAAATATTTGCGAAGGTAACGTGTCTCGAATTTTGATTCTGTTCTGCCCTCGGCATGGTGTACCCATGTATGAAGATAATAAAAGCCCAAAGTTAATAACATTCATTCTCTGTTGCCCATAAAGATCTTGTGCCCCGATATTTGCGCTAACGAAGATTTCTCGGATCATTTCAAGCTGCTGACAATCCAGCCCTTGAAACATAAGAAAAAAAAATAAACAATTATTAAAGCTGACCTTGAGCAGGTGCCGACATAAGCCACCTGGAACTTGTTCCCGAAGGAGATGATACTGCATTCCACATCGTTGATATCTTTCATGATTCCAGTTTTAATTTGGAATGCTCTGTTTCTAGAGGAGAAAAAACAAAATGAGATTATCAGCGCGTGCTTAGCAGTGCAATTCGTGTGAAAATTAAAAGAAGTGACCTATGCCCCCGGTGACTAACCCAGGTAATGGAGGGACCTTCTTTGGATCTTCTCACTGAAGACCTTAAGAAGGCGTAGACCACTGGGTTAACATTATTCAATTTGTTTTGGAGCTTTGAATTTTCTTGTTAATACTAATGTATCCTAAACCTGGTTTAAAGCTCAACTGCAATTTCATTTTTCTTCATCAGATCACAAGATTAACTTTACAACAATGCTCAAAATATTGTATCTACACAATTAACAGTGCTCTATCAATAGTGAGTCATAATTAAAAACACTTTTTTTTGTTTATATTTTTATGTTGGGAGACAACAAGGTGTCTAGTTTGAAAATCTAACAAGCTGTCATCTCCATATTCTTCTACATTATAAGTGAAGCTAGACTACATACATGACTGCATGACATGACTTTAAAATACCCAGGGCTAACCGTCGGAGGTTTTCTCCGGGTACTCCAGTGTCCTCCCCTTCTCCATTTAAAGTGAGAAATTACCTTAAGATGGAGGAAATTTCTCGTCATGACAACCAACCTACCAAGCCTTAGGGCCTACTTATATTTACTACAGGATTGATAGGGGAGGGGGTACCTCCCATCCACCCAAGCTTTTTTTCCGGATAGCCCAGCATTTCTAGGCCGCTGGTGTATCGAGTCGCATGCTGTTATTGTGTGAGATCCCGAAGTGCATTTCCTTATTGCTCCCTTGACGCCATACAGGGATCCTGACTGTCCTACTTCTTCGTCCAGAGACTGTATCCGCGAGCGCGCCCAGCGGCGGGGCGGCAAACTTCCTCCTCAGCTTGCAATCATGATTGACAAGCTGCTGCTGATGCAAGAAGAATATAAATAATCTCATATATATATATACTACTCACATAAAAAAATAAAGGCCAGATAGGAAATCGCAGTGTCGAAACCGACCGTCACAAATTGCTATTGTTGATGTCGCAACATATCCGAATTTCATCTGCCAATAAATTGTGAAACGGATTTCGTTTGCAAACCAATTGCTTTCCAAGATATTGGCAGTTAAACACCCAACCCTCGAATCAAAATGCCAAGAGAAACTGTCCGTGCACTGTGACACGCATGCACAGACACATATATCACCTTGCTATTATTCATTGTTACTATGAGATTATTAGTAACAATATTGCAACTGATCGTCGATGAGTTGTCAATAAATATTAGTCGGGTTTTGTTTTGTTTTGTTTTTTTTGTTTTTTGTTTTTGTTTTTGTTTTTTTTTGTTTTTTGGCGACATTTTACCCTGAACGGATGAATACTTGCCTGCCTGTTTGTTTTCTCGTTGGTTCTCGTTGTAACAATGTTACTTACGTCCTGCAACACTGATCGAAGTCGGGCTTTACATCGATCAGGTCGTTTCTCTTAGGTGGCTCATATGCGGGCTGGTAATTAGACCTCGTCGTGGGCTCTACCTCCACCGAATTCATGCTGGTGACGTCATCAGGAGAGTAAAACAGCTTCTGGTAGTGCATGTTTACCTGTAAACAAAGACGAGCGTTCGCGATGTTTCAATGCAAGACAGCGATCGGAAAGTATGAACACGATCGTAAGGTCCACACATTCTTGGTGTGTTTGAAATATTACCACACAGACTGCGCATGTCAGTCATTCATTATGCCGAATGTTACACCAGCTGCAAAAGAAATTGATTTTAAGCATCGCTGTTTACAAACAAAGTTCTTGATTTGTATTTATAGAGAGAACGTATATCTCGACTGAATTATTTATTTATTTTAACAGTTCCAAAATTTCAGCTCAACTTTGCCAAGTTTAATATTTCAGTAATGCCAGAGCCTAAAGCTGACGCCATGTTATGGACAAAGAACCTAATTGTGTTTCTGTTCATGAGTTCATTTAACTATCGAACCTCGCGATTGTCAAGAATGGTAATAACCACTCGCTCCTTCACTTCCCTTTCCATTCCTTTGTCCCCTAAGAGTTTGTTTTTTAATCAGCATGGGAGAGACAGTTTAGGGGCTGGTTATTATCTCCTTTAGCATCAGACTTTTTTTCTTTTTCTTCTCATGGACGTCTTTTAATGAATGAGTCACCCTCACCAGTTCCAGAGTAGAAGGAAATGTTTACAATGCTGATAACACTTGTGACTACAGTGTGTTACTCAAGATTATAAGCTTTTTTTTTTTTAATGAATTTTTTTTTCATTCATCAGACTATAATACTTAATTCTTCTAACTGTCTTTATAGCAGACAGAAAATGAGTAAAAAGAGTCTGTGTGTGTGTGGACTTTATTTTTAAGCAAGCTCTCAGCCATTGGTATTAAAAAAGGTGACGAATGTAACAATCGTATCCAAGTTACTGTAATATATTAGAATTATTTATTTATATTTACTAGATGTTATATTTACTAGATGTTATATTTACTAGATGCTGTAATGGTTATGCATTTTTATTGGCGTTCACAAAATATTTCATGTAAGAGACTTGCAAGAAATTTTAGCATATTAAGTGTACTAGAGGGTATAATATATATTGTAATATTACCTCTTCCCAAAGCTGTTTGTCTCGCTTTCCTCCACAGGACGCTGGAGTACAGGTGGACATGTCGTTTGTCGGCAGTAAACGGGGTGGACTTGACCTTGCAAAAACGTCATCAAAGAAAGTTTTCTTTCTTGAATTCTCTTCTCCAGACCGAAGACCATTCAGCTTGAAGGTGTCCTCAAAAAAGTTATCGCGCCTTCCCCAGAAATTCCGTCTAATCGATGATATTGGTCTGGGCAACACCAGAAGCAGCATCCATAGCTGAAAATCAAAACGGTTGGTAAAGTCCATAGTTTCTTCCTTTTGGTGTGATATCACAGTTTTTCAGCATTATCCAGTTTTTCAAAACTATTTTTACAGCGAATTTCCTCGCCCTGTTTCAAACTCCGTTCTGTACACTCGTCATCGTGCAATACCCGACATTACAGTGACACCATTACGACGATAAACCATTTCTCTACTTTGCAGATCACTCTCTCCTCAAAACATATCAATGTTTAATGTTTTCCAGCAAAGAAGTGAACAAGTTAATTAAAGAGACCATCTCTAAACCAACCTCAAAACACTTCACGAAACCTGTGTTGCAAGTGTATATAAACTTACCTGTGACTGATTAGTAGACTTACCTGTACTTGCATATCTTCTCGCTGCTGAGGAGAGCTGGAACTAACTTCGACAGTGAGGCAAAGGGGACCAAATGACAACTGTCAGGACCCAATATCAGAGTGACTACCTCTTGATCATCGGCCACCATTTATTGCCGGTTGGCAAAGAAGTGGCCTGCTTCACTCTTCAAAGCGTATTAATAATATCTGGGATGTTTAAACACAAGGTTTTTTTCCACGTAACATGCATTCTGATTGGTCAGAAAGCGGTGGAAGTGTGTGTTGTAGACTGAATTTCCTGCACAGCAGTTGACCTACATGTCGCCATGGGACCAGGACACAGGCGATCATCCCTAGGCCAGGACGGGGCAGACACGCTTGACTGATTATTGGGTAAGATATATGAGGCAGCGGAAAAAACACTTGTTTCGTTTTTGTCTCTATGTGAGAAACGCTTACCATGTTTTGCGTGTTCAAGTAGATACGTGTATCTGTATGTGTGTGTATGTGTGTGTATGTGTGTGTATGTGTGTGTATGTGTGTGTATGTGTGTATGTGTGTGGGAATGTCAGTAAATCCACGACTGACGGAGGACGGGGTGGGGATGGTTGCAGAGGTACTTCTTGTTTCTCGTGGATTGCAAACTGACATCGTGATAGTAGTGGCACCAAATATTAGTAGTAGCAAAGAGATTATACACTTTGGTAGCAGTTGTAATAGTACCCGGAGTTAAAGTGATGGATCTTTCAGATAACTGAGGAAATAATCCAGAGTACTGCCGATAATGGTGCCATCCCCACACCCAATTAAGTACCCGCCCCCTTTTTTGTGTGTGCAAAGTTTTATCTTTCTCTTCTAACCCCTTTATTATTATTATTAATGTCGCTTGTTGATACTGAAATTGACGGTAGGGGGCTGGGGGAAGAGATTGTAGAAGGGAAGAACACACTATGACTATGTCGCAAGAGCACATGACACACCTTTACACACCTACGTTTGCGAGAATGCCGCGTATCGTCCCCAAAATTTCGCAGTAGCCGAGCGTTTCAGTGTCGGTATACTGATTAACCAGGTGACATCAGCCTTGATATATTCTTTTCAAAACAGACGTGAAAACAGCAATCATCTGGTCGAGTCTGTGTTCTATGAATGGCGTCTATATGCGCCGTTGCCCCAAAAAAGATATCGTGGATGCATACCTGCATATATACTTAGAATAAACAGGTGTAAAGATTAAAGATCCCTAGGATATTATCAAGCGGACCCACTCTACGTATATCAGCGACTGTGACCTGTAAGTCGTTCATCATATCCTGGGATGTTTGAAATGCGAAAAGGCCCCAACCACTCTGTTACCTGCATATATTTGATCCTACTGATAAAAAATAAAT
>SRHC01003246.1:0-37500 GCA_004794325.1 Pomacea maculata
CAAAAGGTGTGTAAGTATTGCTTGTGTACAGGAAATAAAGTTGACATAATTAAAAAAATAATCATTACTTTGTGCGTTTCTTTGAAGTTTTGACTTTGTAAAGTCATTAATTTTTTAGTTAGTAATCACTGTGGTCGTTAAATTTTCACTTAGCAGGTCAGTGTCCAGTCCTTCAGACAGAAAACAACAAGAGGATAATTTTTCGTCCCCTGAAGATAGGATAAGAACACTGTTTCAAGCAAACATATTTCGGCAAATAATGCAACCTGCTAACAACATGAATGCGAGTATGGCGAGATATGACAGCTTGTAGATGATGTGAGAAGCAGGATTTCGTCTTCTGCTGTTCAAACCACTGAGTACAGTTCCGCCTCTCAAATCAGGATTTGTGGCCGCAGGAAGAAAAAAAGTCTTGTGTACTTATATACTTATACATGCCTTGCAGCATGCTCACCGCTCTTTGGAACACAACTTTTTGATTATTTCATACTCTCTTTCTGCACTTCAAGCCCTCATTTCAAATGATTCTGACCACCCTCTTGTGGTCCAGATTCATAAAATTCATGCAGCACTCTTTCAGCAAAATAAGGACATTGCTTTTATTTGGGCTCCTGGCCATGCTGGTATCCCAGGTAATGTTCGAGCAGACCAGGCTGCCAAGGCTGCATGCCAGTCCCCTGGTAAACTTCAATCACTTATTTCATCAGACTGCAAATCTTTATTTTCGGCCTACATTCAGTCCTTATGGCAACGCCGCTGGGACACTCTGGGCCAAAACAAGTTCTATGCCACCCTTCCCTGCCTTTCCGTCCGCCTACCTTCTTGCCACCTTTCGAGGCGGGAGGAGGTAGTTCTTACAAGATTAAGGACAGGACACACCTATGCCACGCAAGGACACCTCTTGTGAGGTGAACCACCTCCTGTTTGTCCCTGGTGTAGGGAAAATTTTAATTTTCTACACTTTTTGATTATCTATCCGAAGCTTCAGACTACTCGTTGTCCATTTTTTACGAAGAATTCTTTATTTTCCTTATTTAGGTCCTTTCCATCGCCAGCAATCTTTTCCTTTTTAAAGAGGATAGGGCTCTACCATCAAATTAAAAATTCTTATATCCTGATAGTTCTGTTTTGTTTTTGGTGTGATAGTAACCTTTTTGGGCTTCAACACCCCTTTTAATGCTTTACCCACCCTTTTTTACATTTTGGTTACTTATTATGTTGGCCTTTAAAAATATATCATGTTGATAAGAATTAGGAAGTTCTTATTCCAAAACCTTTCAAGTTACAACTACTTTTTGCTGCGATATAGCCATAGTTGTTAGCACGGCATAAAACACAAACAAGCCGCAGGAAGAGGTCAGAGGAAATGCGGGTCAAGACAGCAAACCTCAATGTAGAAGGATGATACAATAGAGGGGGAAAGTTTTGAGAGAAATCCTTTGACTTTTGTTTATTTCATATAGTATAGTGGCCATGACTGAAAGGAGAACGACATGACAAAAGGAAATAATAACAAAGCACGCATGTAAGAATCAATGTGTCTGTTGTTAGGTGTACAACCACAGTACTGACATGAAATGTGCATTTACATTTTGAAGACTAATAGAACAGTAGTGAAAAATAAAAATAAATAAAAATGAAAATGTTTTCTTGAATAATTTATCGGCATTTTTGACAAACAGACAAAGACATAGCGACAGAACTAAATTAATTTTATTAAATCCTAACTTTGTAAATGTTAATAAGCATGTCCTTCATTAGGGATTTACTCAAGTTGTTCTTGGTTTTTGACTTGTGGGAATTTATGATTTCACTTTAATACTATCAGTCGAAATTTAAACGATAGACGAGATTTTCTTAATTCCAAAGATGGTATCTCGGTGGATCAGTGGATCACACGATTCCGTCCGTGTTCCGGGTGGAAGAGACAGCACTGTGAAATCATAGTAAGTGCTTGACACTCAGGATTGCCAGAAGTTCAGGGGAAACACTCGTCTGGTTCATCCGACTATTGTAACACCAGTCAGTAAGAAGTGCTCGGTGTGTGAGAATACTTTTTAAAAAAGTGTTTGGTTCATGATGTTGTTTTAAATTCACAAAGTGCTGCACAGTTAGCTTTTACTCAATGTTGTACAATTGTAGTCCAATATCAAGAATTAAAATGATATAAAACCAACCAAAAACACTTGATAAAATGTTCATAACAGGGACCTGACATCCTTGGGTCTGGCTTCTCTCTGTCTGGTAGTCGTCAAGTGATGATGGGAAACCGAGTGATGGTGACACTCAACAGCCCAGCCTGTGATGATTATGGCCGCTCATTTATCCAACCATCCAACCAAGCACACATAACCAATCAAACAACCATGTTGTAGGTTTATTGCAGTTTACAATAAGATAATTGCCGTAATCTGCTGACTACTACTATAACGACACCAACAACAACGACGATGATGATGACAACAGCTAATACATCATTAACAATTCTATGACATATAGGTATGAGGATCACGGTAAGGGCAGCTCGTGCAGCAGACGACACCAAGTCACTTGTAGAGGAAAGATGTATCCGGCTCTCGAGGGATAGAATTCTAGAGGGGAAACACGATATCAGAAATGTCGCCATGTTCATTTTTTATGCTTTAAAGAGGCGCAATGAGAAGGTTGAAAGTACTGGACAAACAACACGAACCCAGGTGGTTGGACTCACGGGACTGGTTAACATGTAAAGCAGGCTGGGGCCGATGGCCTCACAATGTGTGTTAGAGAGAGAGCGGGCGCATGGGCGAAAGTGTTGGTGTGGAAGATGAGAGAGGGTGAGGGAAAATGAAGAACGGTTGGTAGGAGAGTAAGTGTTAAGTAATAAGCGATTGAAATGATACGATCATAATCATGCTTTTCATATAATTTACAGATAATACTTGCATATATTCTACGGCCGATTTCGAAATATATATCTCGCCCTGCCTTGAAAGGGTCGTCGACCCATCAAATAAATAATTCATTCATTCATACTTCATCCTAGAACCGGGACAAGAATCGGAATATGAATACTCTGCCTCGTAGGAAAATATTTGTGCAATCTTTTCATCAATCAATTAATGGCTTGATGTGTGTGAGAGAGAGAAAGAGAGAGAAAGAGAGAGAGGTATTGTCAGAAAAATACACAGACTGTCATGTAATAGGCAGCCATGTATGGTAGTGAACCGTTAGCTCAGTAAAAGCTACAAACAAACGAACACACAGAGAAAGAAACACCAATATCATTGTCTGCACTAAACTCTGCATCAAAAACTAGATTTTCACCTGTCCATTTATTCTTCTTTTATCAGCCGACAATCATCTCGTTTACCTCACTGCGCATGCTCGAGGGAGAAACAACTACATTTCCGCTGTTTTTGCTCCAGTAAGTGGTGCTCACTATTTAGCATGAACCTAGAATATAGTGTATGTGTGGTTATAACATCGTATTGAGGTGGCCCACGCCATTTATTTATTTCCCTTTGACCTTTGCTAGTCTGTGGACGGGCTGATTCCAGTCATGTCTCAGAGTGAGATTCATGACTTAGAGCAGCGGTTCTCAACCCGCGACTTGCCTACAAGGGGGGCGCGAAGGTGGTCCTTTTTTAAAAGTTTCTTATACCGGTATTAGTGAAATTAGTTTACATTGTGTAACCGAGTGGTGAGGGCGATCAAACTCCAAATCTCTTCTCCCTATTCAAGTACACTGTCTCGGCATGCAGTGACTTCTCACTTCCAAAACTCAAAACACAATCCCCCTCTCAACAATTAAGCCTCCAGTCTCCCTCCTCTCGCCTTTTGCCCTCTCTCTCCCCCATTCTCTCATCGCTCTCCCCTCTCTCGTCTCCCTCTCCAGTCACACCTCTCTCTCTTCTTTTTAAAAAAACATCTAAAGGCACGCATTCAGGAAACGTCCATCATTCACACCCTTTCGCCCTCGCACGTGCTCAGTCCTAGTACTCTATGTCCCTCAGGAGGCCATGACCACACAGTGCGGGGTTGGGGCTTATGAACGACCGATGGCTGCTGCTAATGGCATATTTATCGGACATATTTGAGAAGCAGAACGTTGTGAATACTTCTATGCAAGGGAAAGACACCACCATGTTACAAACAACTGACAAGATGAATGCTTTCGTCCGAAAAATTTCGTTGTGGACGCTAAAGATACGCCAGGAAAATATTTTTGATATATTTCCGTGCTTGTGTAAGTGCAAGGCTGACAACTTGAATCTTGATCAGGTGAAGAATGTAATTATTGCCATCTAAACGGACTGCAAGAAAGGTTTCAGCACTACTTCGCTGAAACTGATGTAACTAAATACGATTGGATTCGTAATCCATTTCTGGCTGATCCTAGCACAAGCGGGTTGTCCACGGAAGAAGAGGAGCAGCTCATCGACCTTTCGAGTGACCAATCCCTGAAAATGGTCTTCCAAACAACACCAGTGCCAACATTCTGGATTAGCATCAACGGTGAATATCCTCTCCTTTCTGAGAAAGCAATGAAAGTTCTTCTGCCATTTTCAACTCGTATATGTGTGAGCAAGGATTGTCAGCATTGGCAGCACTGAAGTCGAAATACAGAAATCGTGTGGACACAGGCTGAGCTGCGAATAGCAGTGGGTACGAACATCGCACACAGTTTCGCTTCTCTATGCAACAGCAAGCAGGCTCAACCTTCTCATTAATCAAAGTGAGTGTCCAATAAAATAATATTTATTAGCACCACAGAATTTGCTTTAGTAAAATTTCATTAACAGTTATACTTCTTGCAGATACGAACTTTGTTCTTCCGTTGTTGAATTGCATTGATTTCCTCGACGCGGTGTTCGAGGTTAGCTAAGGCTCCCCCCTTCCTCCACCGACCTAGCTGGCTAAGGGGAGGGGGGGCGGACGTACACCAGGGGGGCGTCACAAGTAAAAGGTTGAGAACCGCTGGCTTGGGGATTTATGGGTGAAACAAACTGCAGTGAACTTCTTCAATAGTCTTATTTTCATGAATACGCAACTTGAATTTGTAACTATAATAAATAAAGTGATGCCAGTTCCTCCCTTTCAGTTAAATTACACAGACTGAGCTGTGTCCAGTTGTCTACCAATGTTTCATCATTTGAGCGACTAAAATTCCGGAAAAGATTACGAAAAGCTTCTAGCTTGAAGCGAAGATTTCTATAATATTATATAAGATGATTTCTTTCCGTGTACTATATATATATTATATCCACCATCATGCTGTAATTCTATTCTCTATTTCAGGAGGAATACCGATTCTGCTATGAAGTAGCTCATCGGTTCCGAGCTTCACAGAGTCTCTAATCCAGCAGACAACAACTACCAGCATATGGACCTTCCATAATCACTCCTTCACACTGTGTTCTTCTTTTAACTTGATTTCCTGACAAACATTAATTACATTGCTTATTGTATCCGGGGGCGGGGTAAGGACAGTCATGTGATGGACAATATAGAGATGTCGGAGACCTTAAACACTGGGGTCATAGGTCATATGTTGGAATCTTGTCTTTGGAACATGCATTTTGTCTGAGTATTGTCCCTTGTCTTCCAGCGACCTCTTTTGTAACCTGGGTGTAAGCCACCGACACCAGACGACTGCTGCTACACTGTAGACAGACACATAGCTAACACTAAGAACACTATCTGCCTTTGTCGGTCTTAGGACACTCATTAGGGACTTAGCCATCATCAGCACTCGTAATCCCTTCTAAAATATTTCCGTTAATTCCATGACTGTGGTAGTCACAGTTATATCGAAACGCTGTATATGTTCAGAATTACATTTATTTATTACTATGTGTATTTGTTTGTAATGACAATACATGTGTATATATGTAGATGTTGTTTTGTGTACTTTAGTATTTACCAAAAATTATTTTAATTAATTGCAAGGCAAAAGAATTATTTCTCATATTGACTACTTCTCTGAAAATAATAAAACAGATTGTTGAAATGCTTTGTTCTAATTAATGACTTAATGTAATAAAGAATACGGGCAAAGATAATTTATTTAGCCACCGTTTAATGAGAGAAAAGTATATTTTTTTGATGCATATGTACATGTAGGGTCAACCTGTTTCACTGCATTTTGCATCGCACGAGGACTGAATATTCAGGGTAGAGACATGTTCTGAGAGTCATAATAAAAGGAGATGAGGAAGAGATTTGAGGTATTCGTGAGGTTCATGATTTAAAAAGACAAAAAAGAACCTGAAAGAAAAGTACTCAGTAACCACAGGCTCAATCGTTGATCAATCAGAAAAAGGCCAAAGTATCCACCCAATACTGATTAACATCAAGATTGGCCTAGAGGAACATGACTGACATCAATTAAACATTTACTCTGCTGTCTGATGTCAGTTCTTTTCTCTTCCTTTCTTTTCTGATGGTCATGTGTCTTCGCAAGTTTTGTCGTGTTTTTTTATATATCATTTTAAGTTGACATCCTTCTTCGTTCTTCAAGTGAGCAGACTTAATTACATTTCTAAGGTAAAGTCTACAGCAGGTGCAAACAACTCATCGTCAGTAGTTTTTCTGTGTTTTGTATAATTTTTTCTTCGGTTAACAACTACGTGTTCAAGTTGCAGTATAACCTTCATGACATTTGACAAGAGGACAGAACAAATTTAAACTCTTCCTTCAGTCTCAAGCTGTTGCATCCTGCATGAGCTGCGATGGGGTCCCGATCAGGAAATGCTTATGTCTGTGTCTATCAGTTTAGTTTAACCATGACGATGACGATGACGATGTCACCACACCCACAAACACAAGTACAAATATTCCAGACTTCTTAATTATAAGCAGATTTAAACTGCAGGGAATTGTTGACTTATCCTCTGCATGTCAAGTCCATCAGACTTTGATGTAGTGACTATCACTCACTGTCCTGGGTCCTGTACCACGTGGATGAGCAACATCCGGACCTCGGCCACAAACTCCTTTCATCCAGACCGTAAAGAAACAGCTGATTGCAGTAAATATTTCCTATATTAACACAAATTTCTATTAAATGAGTCATAATAGTAAAGTAAGTTTGATGGGGAAGCAAAGAACGTGGCTCAACTTAGGTTGAATTAAAAAAAGTTTTGTCTTTGAACCTCAAGTGAACGGCTCGTCACGAGGTTTGCTATTCTGTGCAACAACAATCCTAGTGTTTTGTTAAATCCTTGAAAAAAAATCCTTGTTAAACTTGAAACTCTGTGTGTGTATGTGTGTATGTTTCCTCTTTTTTCACTAACTTCGAAGCATACTCTGACTTCTCTGAGTAATAATTCATATTTCCTTGTGAACTCAAGCTCACTCGAAACCTGACATTGGTCTAATCTGCTTCTCAGTAATTAGTCTGGAGTCAGTGCTGCAGACAACTGGATGGTTGCCGGTGTGAAACAGGAGATTGCGAAGGCTAACGCCTAGAATTATTTTAATCTCATATCATAAGACCACATAAGACGAAAGTTCCCCTTGAGTTGTGAGATTCAACACTCGGTGTTCAGGTTCCAGAGACGAGTTCTGCTCATTAGTTTCTTGACTCATTCATCTGACAATGGCCAGCGGTCCGCTCCACCTACAAGTCTTCTTTTTACTGCTGTCGTCTGTCTTCTGCCAGCAAGAGGGTAGGTCAGGCAATCACATCTCTAGTGTATGACAACATCAAAGCCTTATATATATATACTCACAGTATAAAATATATATTTATACTCACACTATAATATATTTATACTCACCACCGCATACAAAGTTACAGACTCAATGACTGACATGACAACCACTCATTCAACCATGTATTTATGTGCGTAGAATATGTCTATATATAAGAGGTATGCTGATGTGTGTATGTAAAGATGTCAGGGTACACTAAGCATGTTCATTCTTTGTTCATATAGAAAACATAGCACTGAATAAGACTTACAATCAAAGTACCTTCCACCCGGATTACATACACAAACCATCGCATGCTGCTAACGGTAACACCAGCGGTTACTTTGACAACTACAACTGCATCGACACTTATTTACCCGATGGAACGCCTTACTGGCAGGTTGATCTTGGACAGGTGTACCCCGTGCTGAACATCACCATCTTTGGAAGAACTAATTGTAAGGAAATAATTCAGCACTGACTGTGTTCTATTACAAGAAAGCTTCACCACAAAATCTTTTTTCTGCTTGATGTCAGCCCACATCAAACGGTGGTCGACGAAATGACTTGTCTCTTTCTGTAATAATTTCTGAAGATTTTTGTTTCTTTCAAAAGATCCTTGCTCTAGATAATTATTGCTACGGCAGTGAAGATGAACACGATGTCCTGTATTGCTGAGGAATGTATTGCATCCTTTACAAACCTGTAGTTCGCAATATTTGAACACTGGGCACAGCAAAAATACACAGCAAGTTTGCCACATCGGTTTTAAAAGTAATAACAGGAAATCTCAACAAAAATAAACCTATTTTATTTGTTTCTATCTTTTCCTTTCTTCTATCTGGTGTTTTTCTTTTAATGTAGTTTTCTGTTGGTTCTTTTAATTGTGTTTTGTTTCTTTATCTTTTAGTCTTTATTCGGTGAAAAAAACAACATTATAAAAGCTATTTCCAATTTGTCTTGCGACCATGAGTATAGCAGAATATCTTTATTTCAGACTTACACAGGCTTGATGGAGTGTCGGTCAGTGTTGATGGTCGAAATTGCACGAGGATCAAGGGAACACCCGCAAGTCTTAGTACCTCCTTGTCATGTACAACTACACTTTATGGTCAGCTGGTCAAACTTGAAAAACCAAACAGTTTAACAATTTCATACGAGCACGTCCTCAGTGTTTGTGAAGTCCAGATTTGGGGTAAAAACTCAATTTATTTTTTTTCCGTTAATACCTTCTCGGTAAATCCTGATATTTGTGGTATGTAGCTCACAGCAGGATGTTCATAAACGGTACAAGGTCCAAGCAACAGGCAATGTTGATGATGATGATGATGATGATGTTGATGATGATGATGATGATGATGATGATGATGATGCCCACAGTGTGTACCCGTGGATTCTATGGACACAGATGTGATCGTCCATGTGGCAAATGTTACAACAACAGTGACTGTGACCGCTACACCGGAGACTGCAGGCTCCTCCCTTGCCAGCCTGGCTACCATGGCAACACGTGCCGAGGCAAGTCTTTTACTCGCAGACTATAACTGCTAACAGGAATGAGAAGAACTAATGTCTTTGTCTCTACATCTCAGATTTTCCCCTCCAAATATGATGTAATCACTAAGTATGAAGTTTTTATGGACGGACACTTCATTAAGTTTTTTTTATTTAATTGAAAAATATGAAAATATTGCTTCACAGTTTTTGAAAAAAAGGTTAAATATTCCATGTCTTTTCAACTTGTATTCAGAGTGTCCAGATTACACTTTTGGAGAAAACTGCAGCAGCATTTGCGGCAACTGTAAAGAGAACGCCACGTGTGAAAAGGTCAAAGGGCACTGTCCTTCAGGCTGCACTGCAGGCTGGTCGGGACCCCGCTGTCATCAAGGTAACCCCTCGACGTAGATGTCAGATGCTTGCTACTTAAATTTTGGCCGTTTGTTGACACTTTCGTAAGTTTAAAGTCAGTTGGACAGATGAGGGAGGACAGTTCAAAATTAACATGACATTCGCGACCATTAGTCTTTCCACGAGTTCAGCCTCTCAACCGGTACCAGAAGTTTGTTACTAGCCACCAGTCTCTCCTCTCTCTTTTTTTCTTTTTTCTCCTTTCCTCCCTCTACTTTCTTCTTTTTTGTAGTTGTAAAGAAATAAGTAAACAGTGGATTTTTTTAGAGTGCCCCCAACACACATTCGGTGAGAACTGCAACAGTACTTGCGGTCAGTGCAAAGACAACGCCACCTGTCACCATGTCAACGGAAGCTGTTCCCTTGGTTGCGCTGCAGGCTGGACTGGAGACAGGTGCCATGAAGGTAATCATGAGTTAACATATCACTTCTGTCCTTTGATGTGACTGAGCAAAAGTAAACAAGTAGACAGCCCATGTAATACAATGGGACATCCAACGGGATTTGTTGACCTTTTATTCTGGCCGGCAAATACTTTCACTCCAGGTCCTTCTAGCAAAGATCCAAATAATTTATCTATTGATTGGCCATTGTTCTACCAACCTACAAGTTTCAATATCTAGACTGGTGTCGAAGACCTATGATTGTTTAACTTTAAATTAATTTCTGTAAAAAGTTCTCTACTTTTTTTTTATCGTTTAAAATCAACAAAAATTATTTTAATTGCAGCTGAGGAAGTTAGCATCATGATGTGGATTGCACTTGGAGGCGGAAATATTCTGGCACTTATCATTATAATCATCATAGTTGTTGTCCTCGTCAGGTAAGTTTGTTTTTTTTTCTTTTAAGTGATTTTCCTTTGTTTCATGCATGCATTTGTTGATGAGAAAGAAAAGCTCATGAAAGCTGTTGCCGACAACCCTAGCTCGCCAAAACAACACATCTAAAATTTATTTCTGTGAAATTAAATTACATTTTTCGAAGAGTAATGCTTTAGAAGCCGATGCATTCCTTGTCATTAAATATTGAGAAGTAGCGGATACCATTGTGTGGCACGAAATAGTTGTGAAGCATGTCACGTGAGCTACATTTCAATGACAGCTACTTACCTTTGTGTATTTTGTACACCTGTGGATTATTCTATAATCCTCTCAAGTAGCTACCTTGCAACACTTACTTAATATATGACATTTTAAGAAATGATGCCACTGCACGTGTTTGTGGGGATCCCCATCCTGTGATGAGGTCACTGACCTGTTCCTGTGTCACCAGGAGTCGTCGCAAGCATCATCTCTACAGAACTACTCTGCCAACTCGCCCCGCGGGCGACACGACACTGGCTGAGAGAGACTGTTTGTCTGATCGGTATTCTCTTCCACCTTCTTCGCTAGGTGAGTGGACAAAGTTATAACAGCACTTGTTACTTGTCTTGTGGTCCATCAGGTAGTAACAAGTTAACACCTGTCTGTCTACTAGTCAATCTATACCTCCTGCTTCTCACTGTACATCTTCTGCTGATAATTATGATACAGCTGACTGATTGCCAGGAAGCTGACTGTACACTGATTGTCAGGAAGCTGACTGAACACCTATTCCACCCACAGCTTGCCCTGATGCTCATCTACAAGCAGCTGGACAGGGATGCGTACCACTGGCAGCACCCGACAGCAGAGTTCAAATGAACAGACTGAAAATCTACATTCTGAACAAACTGCAGACCGCGGAACTGGACAGAGAATTCTCGGTAAAGAACAGGCTAACCTTATACAATAGACCTTTGACCTATAGGAAAGGGAATGGATATGTATTTATGCATGTCTGTTTGTCTGCAGGTCTGTTTACATGCAAGTAGTTAGAAAAGTGCGGACTGTAGATTCACTAAAGAATTAGCATGAAAATGTCTGTTCATTATATGTTTTCTCTCCTCCCGTCTGTCTCTGTCTCATATTTCTTCTCGTCTGTCTGTCTTCCTAAAAATCCGTATTCCTTATTTTAGACCATTACTATGTCCTCCCATATTCATAATTCAGTCTGTCACCTAGTGTTGAGTACAATAGTGTACTGCAGTCTGTCTGTCAGTGTCATACAGTGTCAGTGCCAATGTTGTGCAGCATCTGACTGCCACCCAAGTCTCTGACTCCACAGTCGGTGCCAGCAGAAAGAACCGTCGGAAAAATCGCTTCAAAGATATTCTCCCGTGTAAGTCCGGGTGTCATGGCCATCTGCATAATATTTTCACAAAATCTAGTCGTATAATAATAAAGTTTACTGTTGAATACCACCTATATCATTTTTCCAGGAAGAATTTATTTTGCACATTCTCAAAGTCACAGGATATCTGTGATTTCAAAATAACATTTGTTTCTATGTCTGAGCAGAAAATAAAACACAGTATGATCAGTGCTATAGCAACAAGTATCAAAAAAAAGCAGTTTGCTTCAATATTTGTTGCAGATGACCACTCGCGAGTGATTTTGGAGAAGATTGATGGCGACGACGGCTCTGACTACATCAACGCCAGCTACATCAAGGTTTGTGGAAAAAGTTTGTTCAAAACAAAACCTTTCATCTTTCGATTCTAATACCTATTGTCAGTTTTTTTCTTTGTAGCCGATCGCGCAAATAAACTAAAACCCATTAAAAATTTTAGAACTGACAAAATGTTTGTTATTTTTATAATAAATATGTTTTTATTATTTCTTGATTACGAATTGATAAATGTATGCATACAATTTACAATTTTTGCTTTGAAAAGGTCAGGGGTTGGAAGGGTTTATTCAATTAATGGCACGATACTTTTTAAGTGGAATACTATATGTGGAGTATTGTTTGTGAAATATAAAAATATAATATATAGCATTGGTGTAGTTCTGTGTCCATGTTCTGTGTCCACAGGGTTGTCAGCAGGACAAGGCTTACATTGCCACTCAGGGTAGGTGGGCGACTTGTTCCCGCCTTTTTGTTTAATATGTTCACTTCATCTCTTGAAATCTCTTTTGTACTCTAGCCCCTTACAATTGTTTCCCATTACACTTTTCTTTTGTCGATAATCTTACTTTTTATGTTAATTTGATTATCTATCTCATGAAAGTAAATCGTGTTCTAAGATTGCCTTTACTTCAGTATGACTTAGTCTTTTGTTTCAAGAATTTTCAGAATAGTCTATTATTGTTATTGTTGTTGTTAGTATTAGTATTATTGAGAAAGCAAAATATCTACAAGATCACAAAATAGTAACAAAGATGTAAAACAAGATCACAAGACATAAAGTCAAGGAGAACCTCATACCCATGCGCAGTAATTTATGAAAACCTTGCAGGCCTCTAACAAAATATTCTCCAACAGGTCCAAAGGAAAACACGGCAGACGACTTCTGGCGCATGGTGTGTGAACAACACGTGACACAGATTGTCATGGTAACAAAACTCGTCACCAAACCCAAGAAGACTGTAAGTAATCGCTATATCAGTGCATCAAACTGTGGCGGCTATCAGAAAACAAACAAAATACTTTCATCCCAACATTGCAAAAGATCGACTCATGAAAAATAAAACTAATGTTGTTTTGTTTGTTTGTTTTGCTCCTTTTTTTGCAAGAGTTCAGAATGTAATTATTTCCTTTGTATTGTTTTGTTTCTTTGTTTGTTTGCTTTTAGTTTTAGCAGGAAGAAGAAGTGTTTTGGAGAAGTAGTTGTAAGCTAACAGTAGTAGTTGTATGAATGATTTTCGTTGAAACATTAAACTTGTGTAGCCTGTACGCAATAATTCTTACATCCACTAATCTATAAAATTATTGAAAACTTAATGAGGTTAATGGCTGACTCCAGGCCCCGTTCTTCGTGTACTGGCCGTCCGCTGGACAGAAGAGAAGGTTCGGCCAGGTGGAGGTGACCAACATTGAAGAGGTCAGCAAAGCTCACTTCATCGTCAGAACCTTCTCCGTCAAACAAGTAGGTGGACAGACAGACGACCGCAGGCACTCACCTCCTCCAAGTAAAAACAACTTGGGTTTCATAGGTCGTAAAGACAAAGAAAGCGAAGGAAAGGTCTTTTCCGATTTGTATAGGGGGCTAACTATATTGTTCCACCTAAAACAAAAAATGTTACTTAAGTCGCCAGGAAGTCGTGTGCTTATTTCTTTGGGTCTGGTTGGTCTCATAGCCCATCGTGTTACAGGATAACGAGTATCGCCATGTGGAACAGTTCCAGTTCACTGGCTTCACGGAGCAGGAAACTCCTTCCCCCGTGTCCTTTGTCGGCTTCTGGCGGTTCGTCAACTCACGTGCTTCTAGCAATGACACTTCGCCTCCCATCATTCACTGCAGGTAATTTAAGAAACAGAACCGTTATTCACTGAAGATGCCGCAAGAGTCAACTGTGATCTGCCTTCTGCCGGACCACGACAACCACAACATCAGACAAATAACAAATATAACAAATGCGTCCTACTTTCTAAAAAAAAAGTTTCATCTCAGGTTTCTTAACTCTAGTCCTGGAGCCAGAAACCTCAGTAAAAAAAATTCGTATTGATTTAAGTTTGGGTTAGGAAGATGACTGTTAATTAAAAATTAAAATGGACTTGGTCAGTTAGTTCCATGTGAGGGTAGTTTTGACTTACACTCGTCATTTCCCACAGCGCCGGCGTGGGTCTGGCTGGTGTTTACATCGCCCTCGACATCATCATGAAGCAAGCGGAGTTTGAGAGCGGGACCAACATCTTTGATGTGGTCAACAGAATACGTCAGGACAGGTGTAACATGGTGAAAAACAAGGTCAATCGTGTTTCGATAGATTACTGAAATTAGCATTTTATTCTCATTTATTCCTCAAAGAAAAGAGCCATCAGCGAGCCACGATTGTCATCTCATCACAAACGTTGTTTCCCAGTGAGGAGAGATTGAGATGCAGGAGGAACTCACAGAACAAGGGCAGTAACAAGTGTTAGAGCTGGGTTGATATGTGAGAGTGGATGATGAACAAAAGTTAACAGCACGGAGAGCCCGGGTGGTACCATTGAGCTTCATCTAATGGAGATTATATCTTGAGTCGGAAACGCAAAAATATTGTAACAGTGCTGTTCATCTGACAGTAACTCTGAATTCTTTTACAGGACTATTACTTGTAATTACACTGTTACAGGACTGTTACCTGTAGTTATTGTCTTACAGGACTATTACTTGTAATTACACTGTTACAGGACTATTACCTGTAGTTACTGTCTTACAGGACTATTACCTGTTCTTATACCGGGCTGTCCTGGAGGCTTGCATCATCCGCCACACGAGCCTGGACACGGTGACTTTCAAGAATGTCTTTGATGATATCGTGGAGGTGCACAAACCAAACAACCTCATCGAATGGCAGTTTCAGGTACAACATTGAATTATGCATTCATGTGGACATTAGAGTAGGTCCATAAATGATCTTTGTACAGCTTAGCTGGATGTTGATCGTCTGTCGAAATTCATGAGAGCTCTAGAAAAATCATTGCCATTGCCCTCACTCAGTAACCTAAATTATAAATATAACCATAACTGAATTAAAATTGAATATAAATGACATTAATATGCAATATATTATTACAATAATTATATTGTCATTAAATTCTTTGACAACAGACCCTGATGGTTCTGCCTGATGTTCTTGTCAACGGCTATTATGCAACTGCAGAGGACTTTAGAGGCAAGAAAGCTTTAATATATGTTTGTTTATGTATGCTTACGCAGTTTTGGGTGAAGTTATGTACTCTTGTTGTTTCCGTTGTATGTTTTAGTTATTGGACCAATTGGCCCATAGATCATATTTCTCTGGGTTTGTACATGTATAAATCCATATCTCAGATGTACGAATCCTTTGTTGTTGTTGCCTTTGGACTCCATGTGTCGTCCCGTGTTTTGATATCTAAAATTATGTGTATTCAATGCGTAGGATAAAATTCTGTTTGACTGGTTAAAAAAGTGATCATCACAAAGGTCTGCAGAATTATTCAAAGGAATTACATTCTGGCCGTTGGTATGCACCAGTCCCCTAAACACTAAACACGGACACGAATGTATATGCAAACATCATCTGCTACTTACATTTATAAATTCTCCTACAAGTGCAAATGATCGGGCGAAACAGACAGAAAATAAAAATAAAAGTAATAAAGGAGAAAAATACAAGAATAAAAGAATTATCATACATTACTTGTCATTGGCAGATACAACCGTCAGAAGGAGCATCAGCATTGAAGCTGGCGGAAGATTCCTGTCTGTTAAAGCATTCTTCTTGCCTGTAAGTTGAATGACATTGACTGTCATGACATCCTTTCGCCTCTTAAATACATTGCAGTTTGAATCAGACTACATGCTAATGTATAATTATTTCTACACTCACTTTAAGTGACCTTTGTACTCTGCTAAATACTAACCTGCAAGTTAAATGTGCTTTTACTGTTATTTATTTTTGTAAAAGTCATTGTATTTATACATTTTGTTTTTCTTTATTTCGCTTTCACAGTGAAACTCTTAATGTTCATTGCTGTATTAGCTACCATAATATTGTCCAGACCTTGGTTGATGTCCATGGGATCCTTTTGTCACCGCCGAGTAATTCAGCGGAAATAGTTTGGAGACTGGTTGAGAACTACAATGTCACTGAAATCGTGTCTCTGGACAAAGACTTCTGTACTAACACGGTAGGCTACTGTCTGTAGGCGCACACAGGTGTATAACTCTATGTAAAAAGTCGCTGACCACAAGAAATCTGTCGCCATATTAATAATTAATAATATCACCAATAAAAAAGAACCATATGCCACTTATGTTGTTTTTGGAGTGATGACACCATGACCCTTTTAATTAAAAATTTCAATATTTGGACTTTGCCCACATGTACATATAAATCACTAACTGTTAAACATAAGTTTTAAATAAATTCATTTCACGAGTATAACTTCATGATAGTTGTTAACAAATAATTTGTCTCACTAGCAAGGAGCTGACCCCTACTGGCCCACACAGGCAAACAGCAGACTTCAGGTGATGCCTTACACACTCACCCTCACAGACAAAGGGAGGATATCGGAATGTCTTACCAGCTACTGTTTGACCTGGCAGGTACAGTAAATTATTTACAGTCTGTTAAAATACAATACAGCAATACACTTACGTAAATTTTATTAAAATGTAAATGCACGCAATCTTTGATGTTGACAAATAATTAAAATAATGTCTAAACTGTAGTAACAGCGGAATGTTTGTTGAAAACTTACTCTCTTTAATCTCCCATTTTGTCTGTCTTTGTGAATTGCTTGAAATATAATATAATCTCTAATATAACTAGTCTATGTCTGACTAATATGTCTGGCCTCTTTAGCAACCATTGTCTGCCCACCGTGTCTGACATATTCAATAATTTTAATGCATGGCTATAAAAACAAATGATACAAAATAAAGTCATCTAGCAAACTGATTCACATTTTAAAACAATTACATCTTTTTAAATAGAAACAGGAAGATTGTAACTTTAAGATTTGAATTCTTTGTGGTAATTTGTTTTACAAAATGACGACGATATTAATTTCTTTGGATTTACAATAAAGTGTAATTTAACAATGGAATGAGGGAGATAAAATTTATTTCTCTCACTTATGAACTTTGTAAGTTTGATTGATTAAACTGACTTATTATGATGTAAAAACATACTTCAAATTTGTGTGTACAGGGGGTCACAAATAAAATTAAAAGTAAAACTTTCTCTCTTCTTCTACTTTTGTTCATGATTTCTTTTTTTCTCTCCTTCACGTTCCTGTTATTCTGAACGGAACTTTCATTGCTTGCTTGTTATTGGGTCTTGTGTAGAGACAAGAAAAGTCTGGTGAGGTGCAGCTCATGCACTACAAGGACTGGGAGGAAGAACTCCCCTGTAATGTGGGGGAACTCGCCAACCTGCTCACGAGGTTGACTACAACCCTACAGGAGCGGACACAGGCCCCGCTACTCGTCGTCTCCACGTAAGCTCTTAGTGAGGCTTCACAACTTCTCTCCCTTGATGCACCACAGAGTAAATGTTTCAGTCACCTCAATAGCTCATGAGTTAGTTGTTTTCTCTTCAGTGATAAAGCTGGCATTTTTCAGGGTTATTAGGAAGTAGGTTTTGAGGTCCAAAGGTAATCTTTAATGGAAAATGTTTTCGTGTATCATCTCCAATATACAGAAAAGATGAAGAGAAGGTGACAGCTAGAGATATTCGCCAGAACATGACCTATTCCCTCACATGTTAGTCTGACTCAGCTGTGAAGGATATAAAACAAAAGGAGCGAGATGAAAGGCAACTCAAGAAACATAGAGATTCATACAAGGGAAAAAAGTCAGTAATAAAGTCTCTCTCTCACACACACAGAAACAGAATTATACAAGAGATTTACAGAAAGACAGAAACATAAAAGAAAGATTGGGAAGGGAGAAAGCCGAACGAGGGAAAGAACCAGATGTTGGAGGGAGAGAGACAAGGAGAAAGGTCAACAGAAGGGAGATAAATGAGAAAAAAGTTATGAGTAACTTATCCTCTCAGGTGTGTGTGAAGGTAATAATCTTCTTCTCATCATTTATCTTAGTCTTGAAATGTAAAATCGTGTGCAGCATCAAATCATGTGACATAACTTGTACTCCACGTTTACACTGTTGACAGTGACAGTGTCGCCAGGAGTTATCTGTTCTGTGTCATGTGTCACCTGCTGGGTCAGATCACGATGGACGAACAGGTGGACGTCTTCACGGCCGTCAGACACGTGCAGAGTGTCGTCCCGGACTTCGTGCTGACAGCGGTAGGCGTTGACATTGATGATAGTTGTCATCCAATCCATTACTTACTCGCTAGAGGATTCAATGGAAAAACTGCTATACTTAATCGCTAACTGTATCTCTCTTCTCCTTCTGTCTCCACAGTGGTTATATGTTGTGTCCACCTATGTTAAAGTCCACAAAATAAACCTCATTCATTTGTAAGTCTTCAAAATAATACCATGCATGTGATACTTAACTTTTATGATGGATTTTCTTGTCCAAAAAAAAAACCATTTCCAAACATCTCATAAGAATTTCAAGCATTTTTATACATCCGCAATTCTAAAACACAAAGTACACGATCAGAACATTGTTACCTGTAAATTATCTTATTGTATATTAAGGTAGAGGGAACAAACTTTGCTTTGAAGCAACAATGAACAGAAACTCATGACTCTTCGGGCTTTATCTTTGTTAGTGTCCTAATCGTGTTTTCTTGACAGGAGACTGCATATTTAATTTTCTAATGTTTCAGGAGCAATACCGATTGTGTTACCTTATAGCCCAGCACCTGGAAACTTCGGATATTTACGTAAACATGACAATTTAATACACGACCTGATGGAAGCTTGTACACACTTATTTAATTATGATGCAACAATCAGGTGTTTATCTAAATGAAAACTTGTCTGTAATATATAATTTTATTTTATACAAAACGTGTACATAACACATATATAACCACCTCTCTGGGGTTTATTCAAGATAAAACTTGTACTTGAAAGTAATCGAGATATTCATGTATATGTACATTTTAAAAATAATTTTAATATTCAAACATAACAGTAAATCTTATTAAATGTGTAAAATAGATTATTTAGCTTTTTATGTGATGCTCTATCACTATCATTAATAAATAAAGAGCAAAGAACAATTGAACTCTTGAACGCGCGTGCTCCGTGATCAATGACAAATATAGAAAAAATATAGAAATATAGTAAGACAATCTCACTGGCTAACACTATTGATAAACATTCCTAGAAAAGGCAAAACATCGATACTAACTTTAACTAAATTTTCTGGAGGTTTAGTAATTCGTGCAGTTTATTGCTCAACATTCCCTCCCACCACTCGGTTTCTTCGTCTTCCCGCCATCATTACAACCGCCTGGGGGTTCGCCATCACCAGTTGAAACTTCGGCTGATTCATCTTCCTAACAACTATCTTTAGAGAAAAAGAGAGGAAAGCACGATCTTCAGTGAGGAAGGTCTGACTTTCTATCCCTCGAGAGCCGGAAACATCTTTCCTCTACAAGTGACTTGGTGTCGTCTGCTGCACGAGCTGCCCTTACCGTGATCCTCATACCTATATCTCATAGAATTGTTAATGATTTATTAGCTGTCGTCGTCGTCGTCATCATCATCATCATCTCTATTGTTGCTGGTATCGTTATAGTAGTAGTCGACAGATTACGGCAATTATCTTATTGTAAACTGCAATAAACCTACAACGTAGTTGATTGTTTGATTGGTTATGTGTGCTTGGTTGGATGGTTGGATGGTTGGATAAATGAGCGGCCATAATTAACACAAGCTGGGCTGTTGAGTATCATCATCATCACTCGGTTTCCCATTATCACTTGACGACTACCAGACAGAGAGACGCCAGACCCAAGGATGTCATGTCCCTGTTATGAAAATGTTATCAAGTGTTTTTGGTTGATTTTACATCTTTTAAATTCTTGATCTTGGGCTACAATTGTACAACACTGAGTAAAAGCTGAGTGTACAGCACTTTGTGACCTTTAAACAACATAATGAACCAAACACTTTTTCGAAAAGTATTCTCACACACCGAGCACTTCTTACTGACTGGTGTTACAATAATCGGATGAACCAGACGAGTGTTTCCCCTGAACTTCTGGCAATCCTGAGTGTCAAGCTCTTACTATGATTTCACAGTGCTGTGTCTCTTCCACGCGGAACACGGACGGAATCGTGTGATCCACTTATCCACCGAGATACCATCTTTGGATTTAAGAAAATCTCGTCTATCGTTTAAATTTCGACTGACAGCATTAAAGTGAAATCATAAATTCCCACAAGTCAAAAATCAAGAACAACTTGAGTAAATCCTTAATGAAGGACATGCTTATTAACATTTACAAAGTTAAGATTTAATAAAATTAAAATAGTTCTGTCACCGTGTCTTTGTCTGTCTGTCAAAAATGCCGATAAATTATTCAAGAAAACAGCTTCAGGTTTTTTGTTCTTTTTCATTGCTGTTCTATTAGTCTTCAACTTGTAAATGCACATTTCATGTCAGTACTGTGGTTTTACACCCAAGAACGGACACATTGATTCATACAAGCGTGCTTTGTTATTATTTCCTTTTGTCATTGTCGTTCTCTTATACTTCTTCTTCACTACATTAGATAAACAAAAGTCAAAGGATTTCTCTCAAAACTTTCCCACTCTATTGTATCATCCTTCTACATTGAGGATTTTTCTGTCTTGACCCGCATTTCCTCTGACCTCTTCCTGCGGCCACAAATCCTGATTTGAGAGGCTGAGCTGTACTCAGTGGTTTGAACAGCAGAAAATGCTTCTCACATCATCTACAGGCTGTAATAGCTTGCCATCCTCGCATTTGTGTGCTTAGCAGGTTGTATTATTTGCCTAAATATGTTTGCTTGAAGCAGTGTTCTTATCCTTCCTTTCTTTGTTGTCTTCTCTCTGAAGGACTAGACACTGAAAATGTAGCGACCACAGTGATCACTAACTCAAATAATAATGACTTTACAAAGTCAAAACTTGAAAGAAACGCACAGAATAATGATTATTATTTTAATTATGTCAATTTTTTCCTGTACACAAGCAATACTTTTGCAGATCTTTTGCTTGTTATTTTGTTAATTTTTATGTACCATTGTAGATAAGGTGAAAGTTATATACTTTCGGTAGGTTCGTTGGTATTTCAAGTGGATGGTCGTACCAGCCAGAAAGATAACATGTTTTCTGTATATTTCTTTTTTTTCTTTTCAAGAAATAAATATTTCAGTTCTCTTCGCAAAAGGACAGACTGTCATTGGCTCCTCTCGCTTCCTTATCCACTACACTTGAAAGTTAAATTTCTTATAAACCACTGCCAGACAAGGAACTGTTTTCTGACAGTGTTTCAGTTGAGAACTGAACTTTGCATAGACGATCTTCCTCGCTGACCATTGCAAACCGAGTGCAACTAGCTTCAGAAGAAGACAAAATAATCTGAACTGCAAGATTCTTTATTCACTGAATTTGAAGTTGTACGGTGGACAGTTCTTTTATTTTTTGCTGAATTTATCTACAAATGGCCGGCTTTCATCTCCAAGTGCACATTTTGTTTTTGATGATTTCTTGTGGATTTACACAAACAGAGGGTAAGTCAGACATTTTTTTTGTGTTTTTTTACCTGACTAACTAGTAGACTAAACATTTAGTCTTCTCTGACTGTAGAAACACGGCTTTCGTGCACACTTTAGAACGTGTACTTGTATTACTGTATACAAACACCAATAGGCATACAAAAATGACAACATTCAGACTCCCTGAGATACAAATGTTTGAAAGCACAAATACAAACACACGCACTCACACGACTAGTTAGTGTTTGTCTACGCATGTAACAAACTACAAAATAGAAAGACAGACAGTTTTATAAAGGATGTTGAGAGACAGATTTATATTCATACACACAACATTGAGAACCATATTCAAGCAGCTCTACATACATGTACATAAACAATTTATTCTGCAGAGAATGTAGCGCTGTCTAAGAGTTACACACAAAGTTCGTTCCACCCGGAGTTCGTTAAAAAGGCAGGGCATGCTGCTAACGGAAACACCGACGGCCATTTTGACAACTACAACTGTATACACACCATAGACGGAGATAGCCAGCCTTCCTGGGAGGTGGACCTTCAGCAAGTGTACCCAGTGTTGAACATCACGATTTTTGGACGAACTGGTCGTGAGTGATATTTACCTCATGCATTTTTATAATCCTGTATTATCAGTATATACTGTATATTTACTACAAACATATAAAATAAGATCTTAATCAAGCTGAACAATCGAAGTACAGTTTTCTACAAGGCAAGCAAACGAACATGCTGAAACTCTCCCTTCTGAGATTTCAGTATTTTGCTTCTGTTTTACATGTTTAATTTATCTTCTTTTGATGTGAAGAAAGATGTTTCTTCGCCTTACCGACTTGACTGAACTAGCTAGCTCTCCCGATTTCTGTGGATTTTGTCATTTTTATTTTGGAATCTATCGTCTGACTGTTGTGGTCCCAGCGATGTGCTGGACTGTGGTTTATGTTGGTGACACTGTTTAACTTCTACCTTGACTAACAGTTCTTTGCTCCACATTTTCACCTGTCCAGGTGTTTGTTTGTTTACATCGACAGCGAGATGAACCTTGAGCCATGGGGCTCAGCTTTTAATGACGAGGTGGTAACATCTGTTTTGACAGACCTCAGTCGCCTTGAGGGAGTGTCGGTGAATGTCGATGGTGCTTTCTGTGCTAAGATCCGAGAAGTGCCCATCAGTCGAAGGACATCCCTCTCATGTGAAACTACACTTTATGGTCAGAGGGTGAAACTTGAAAAAGAACTCATTTCCTCAAGTTCTGAAGAAAACGTCCTCAACATTTGTGAAGTCGAGATCATGGGTAACAATGAAACTTTGCTCTTTACCAAAATTTATGTTCCCCTTGCCTCTAAAGTTAGTAGTGAATCCCACAGAAAACAAATACGTGGTTTGTCGTTAATAGTAAACTGCGGAGAAGCATGATAACCAAAAGAACGCAGACACTGAAATGACAAAAGAATTGGGAAGGACAAAAATAATGGCTGCGACATTGGCTACGGACATAGTATCTGTGATTGATGATGATGATGATGATGATGATTGATGATGATGATGATGATGATGATGATGATGATCTCCCACAGTGTGTACCCGTGGATATTTTGGAGACAGATGCGATCGTCCGTGCGGTAAATGTGAAAGCAACAGTTACTGCGATCGCTACACTGCAAAGTGCCAGCTTCTCCCTTGCCAGCCTCGCTACACTGGCAACACTTGCCAAGGCAGGCAACACTTACTTATCCATCCTTGTAGGATATTGTAGGATAAGGTCAAACAGTAGAACAGATAAACACTTGTTATGTTTGAATATGTTGTTGGTTGATATACAATTATACAACAGATAACACTTGTAATATTTGGAAACCAATTGAAGTGCATTTAGGACCCCCGGGGTTACCCTCGAAATTCCATTGTTTGTGGGGCGATGTGCAAGTTGACTCTGGTATTTGTGTACATCACATGCAGCACATTGAACTTAACATTGCATCGCTAATGGACGTATGCAGATGCACCAACAGTTCTCATAGCCTTCCTCACGAGAGAGACTATAACCATTGAATTCATTTCGTAGAATGTATTCCCTACAAACACGGAGAAAACTGCGAAATGAGCTGCGGGCGGTGTAAGGACAACGAGACCTGTCGCCATGACAACGGACACTGTTCCTCTGGCTGTGCTGCAGGTTGGGCTGCACCCATGTGTGATACAGGTAATCATCCGATAATGAGAGAACACAGCACGGGGAAGTTTAATAAGTCTTGGTCTAGTTGTATATCTTGTACTGAATGCCGCAAAGTGTACATAGGGGGTCATCTCTGATACAAAACTAACAAACAGATGCAGGCTGGCTCTGCTTGATTGGAATATTCGCCATATTGAAAGGCGACACTGTCTTATTATTTAGCATTTCCTGTTATAGTGTACATTCGTATTTGAGGCACGAAGTGCTTTGCTTCATTAATTTGAGGACTGAAGACTTCTCTGTTCATGCTCCATGTTGGCGGACACTACGAGTGGCAAGATGGCCGCCTGGTAGCTTCAGCAGCTTGTACTACACCGCCGTCAGCGACTACTCGGCATTTTTAATTCAGTTGTCCCAGGATTGTTGTACTAGTGTCAAATTGTGTCAATAATCGCTCATTTCTCAAATTGTGTCACTAATCGCTCATTTCTGTTCCTAGTTTGGTTAACAAGCATTAGTTACTCAAATATTTAGTTTAGTCCCTGTTTCTCAACGAAGAGCACAGGTCCGAAACAACTCGAATATTTAAAGTCAATAAAATTTATTAGTTCCTGTTCTTTAAAATTCATGCTTTCTCTTAAGTCTCTCTTAACTGTCAAGCTTGTCTCTTCGTTATCAACTTCACTGCTTATGATGATTAGTGTAGGGAACGGGAAAAATGTTGCAGAAGATTCCCATTGACAAATTATTTCTTGATAATTGTGCACTTTGCGTTCAATTCATTATTCTTCCCACCTTTTAACATGCAATCCTTTCTTCTGCATTTTTATGTTTGAAGGGACAAAACTCTTCCATGCTTCTAGATTCTTGACCTCAAAGAAAAGGTTTTTCATGACATTAACAGCAGAAACTGTCTCGTATTATAATTTAGCGCTCCTCAAAAAAAAAAAGTCTCTGTTTCGTATTATAATTCAGAGTGTCTGGCCCACACTTTCGGTGAGAACTGTAGCAACACCTGCGGCAGGTGTAAGGACAATGTCACGTGTGACAGGGTCAGCGGCCTCTGCCCTTTACCCTGCGCTGCGGGATGGTCGGGACCTGGATGTGACAAAGGTAATCACTTGACGAACTTGTGAGTATTTTATTTTTTCATGACAAAATATCATAAAGTGTCACTCAGAAGAAACAAACAAACAAAGGGAAGCAAATACTCTCTCTCACACACACACTGTCAGCCAGTCCACAAAAAGCCGGAAGAATAAAAGGTCTGTATCTTTAAACCTCTTCTGTTATAATTATTATGAACTGGTTTTGCTTTTGGATCAAGTACTAATAACCTGTTTGTTGGCATTGAATCAGTTTTTCTATTTTTTTCTTACCAGTCATTATTTAGTACACGATGTACACAAGTCCATTCCTATAAAACATTTTGGTAATGGAGTTTATTTGGGCATGATAGAGACATACTATGTAATATCTGGCATTTAGATTTTGCAAACCATTTTTTCTCTTTTACAATTCTCTTTTCTTCACTTTTTACTTCTCTACATATTTAAGTATGCATTTCCCATTTACTGGGCTCAACGACTCCGTCTTCAAGTACACAGTCCCTGATGATGTTTAACCCACTCACACTTACCTAGACATCAGCTCGTTGCTAGCCACCAACCTCTCTTTCTTCCTGGACTTGTTTATCTGTTTTGTTGTTGTTTCTTAGTGTGTGCACAGTACACATTCGGTGACAACTGTAACACTACATGTGGCCAGTGTAAGGACAATGCCACCTGTCATCATATCAATGGAACCTGTTCTCTGGGTTGTGCTGCAGGCTGGACTGGACACAGGTGCGACGAAGGTAATTATGAGAAAAATACGAATAATAATAATAATAATAATAATAAAAATAAAGGTAGACTCATAGCACATTAAGACATCAGAAACAATAATGGCCTTATATACACTTCACCAGATCATCAAAAGCGCCTGATGGTGCTGTAAAGAACACAAACTTTGATATGATATTTATTGGACAGAATACTAAATCTCTGCACCCTATAAACTTCTTCTATTACACGGATGCTTACATAAAAAGGAGAAAGCAGGCAGAAAAATACAGCACTTAAACACGAATCATGTGGATTATGAGATAAAGAAAGAAATGTGAATTGTTGTTGCTTGACATGTCACAGTATTCCGAGTCCAAGGTGTTTAGTACTAGAGGCCTACATCGTGAACAATAGTCCTTGTCTCTCAATCATCGTCACTGAATAAAAGTATTTTACGGGAAATCGTTTGCAGTTGAGGAGGAAGATAACATGATGATGCTGATTGCCGCTGGAGGCGGGGGTTCTCTGGGTCTTATCATCATGGTCACCATAGTCGCCATTATAATCAAGTAATTTCTTTCTCTCTCAAAATCTTTCTGCTTCAGCTCGTTCATTTCTTTTTGTGGTACATGTGCTTACAACAGAGAGAGAGAGGCGAAGACAAGGACAGGAATGGATAAAACTGTCATATATGTTCATGTCATTTTAAAGAAATTTTAACGGTAAATTTATGATTTGCAGTTAATTTGAAGTTTGTTTTGGGGATAATAAGAGAAGTATTTTTATTCCTTTTTTATAATAATAGAACGTGTTTCTTTTTTCTTTAATTGTTGGCGAATTTCAATGATTGATGAAAACGATAGGCAAAAATGCTGCCTGGAAGATCGTCCTGCAGTCTTGAATCCTCGTTTAAGACCACCTCCGAGCATTACAGCCTCGAAACAATGATTTCCTTTGTCAGGAGGAGGAGGAGGAGTCGCCAGGCCACTGGTGTCAAAGCCGCTGTTCCTGCTGCTGACCCCACAGACAACATCGCGATGTCCGGCAACGCCTACGTGTCACAAGAGTCTGTGCCACCGAGTGCTCCAGGTAGACACATGTCTACACAACCCTGCTCACCACTGGACACAGTGGTTAAACTGGATGTTATGTTTATTGTGAGTGTGTGTGTGTGTGTGCACAATGAGTGTAGGAATGCACACGACTGTGCAATGACTGGCGAAACCAATCCATGTGGAATAGTGTCTTGAAGGACTGTGACAAACATTTACTAAGGAACGACCATTACGATCTTGACCACATTGACAGTGACGATCCTGTTGTATTACAGACTGGACCCAACCAACAGCAGCTGAAAGCGAGGCTCGATTGAACAGGATGATAATAAACATACTGGACAAACTGCAGTGTAGTGACCTGGAGAAGGAGTTCTTGGTAAGTAGTCTGTGTGTGTGTGTGTGTGGGACAGTTGGTAGCTAGTGACCTCATCAAAAGTCACGTGTTTATGTGTGTGATATGGGGTCTGGATAACCGAGTGGTCAGAGCTCTGGCATCCAAACTGAGAACAATTGGGTTCAAAGCCCTGTTAGTTCCGAAAACTTACCCAAGTAGACCCAGCTGAAGGGTATGGGTACCTCACTCCTTGGTGGGGTTAAATAAGGTAAGCATCGTGGGAAAGGAAATGGGCAAGCTGGCTGAACAAGTGACTTCAAAAGGTTAGAGAATAATCTTTACCTCTACATATACCTCCATAGATGAGTGTTTGGTTCAGTACAGTAGCCTCCCCCAGTCTCTCAGCAACCTTAGAATATTTTATATCATTCTGTACTTTATTCTGAAAGTTACCTGGGAATGATGTGCAGGAGCTGAGGTCTGGCAAAGAGATTGAGTGCACAGTGGCTGTCAGGAGAAGGAACCGCCGCAAAAATCGGTTCAAAGATATTCTCCCTTGTAAGTCAGGGTGTGACAGCAGTCCAGCATCTGTAATCGTAGGAGTAGATAGTGTGTGGCAACCAGCCTTACCTCAGACAAACCTGCAAGACATACTCACTATCAACACATTCTGATATACAACTGCCAAGTTTCTGATACTGTCTGTGCCAGTCAGTCAAGATATTATCAGTAATACATTTTCAGATATGTGCAGTTATTTCCTAGTCTAGCCACGAAGACCTTCCACTACGATTCTTTTATGTTTATTGTAGATGACCACTCCCGTGTGGTCCTGGAAAACATCAACGGCAACGACGGCTCTGACTACATCAACGCCAGCTACATCAAGGTGGGTGGATGAAAGGTCGATCAAGCGTATTTGATGTGTCCAAAGCTTGAGTTTATTTACAAAATCTTTATAAGATTAAAGATAAAGGCCAAAAACCATTTTAAAAACTTAATTAACTCCCTAATGTAAAAATTAGAATTACTGATATAAATACATGCACTGGAAATTGATGGATGCAGATCCCTCAGCCTTAGAGATCACAGAATTTTGAAGTTTGGTGAATTTTATAATATTTAGTCTTATTATCTATTTATAGAGAAAGACATACAGCTTGTCGTTTCTTTACTCAGTCGTGATTGCAAAGCATGTTCCTAGAAATGTACAAATATAAACCAAGTATTACGACCTCTCTGATCACAGGGCTACAAGAAGTACATTGCAACTCAAGGTAAGCAAACGAATGGTCACAAAGTCGTCAGGAATCATCTAGAACTTTGTATCAAATCTTGCAATTTGTTATTTGTCTTATCTTCCTAGTTATCTTTCCTTGTCCACGATGCGTTTCTCTGTCGATGATCCTCTTACTCTCTGTAAGTCTTGTCTCTCTTCTCATTCGGAAGGTCACATTAATTGTTTGTTTACCCACATTTTATCTGTCTGTCTGTTCTTTCTTTCTTTGTTCTTCTCGAAATAATGAGAAAACGAGGTAACACCTTGATGTTACAGATGAACTTACAAAACAAAAAGTCAAGGTGTCTAAGTGGTTGCATTGAAAGTCTTTATGTTTCCATGTATGTTTCCTGTTGCCATGGGTTTTTTTCCTGTAACCAAGGGCTGTGATGATTGACATGACTTGAGTAGCTCGGCCAGTCATTGAAAAACACTTTTCAACAGGTCCGATACAAAACACTGAGGACGACTTCTGGCGCATGGTGTGGCAAGAACACGTGACACAGATCGTCATGCTGACAAAAGACGAGACCAAAAGACACAAAAGTGTAAATAAATTGTACCTAACTGATATTTGTCTCCGGAAGTAACCTTGATGAGACTAACATTTTCTAACATTTCCTAATATTTGGCACATTTACACAAGAGTCAACACAGCAGAATAAGTTTGAATTATTGCTTTGACAGGACTGACAATACGTGTATCTAATTGTAGGTCGCTTTCTTCAAGTACTGGCCGTCCGCAGGAGAGAAGAAGAGATATGACCAGGTGGACGTGACCTGTGTGGACGAGGTCAACAAGGCTCACTTCATCGTCAGGACCTTCTCCGTGAAACAAGTACGTGGACAGAGAGGGCGCCACAAGCCCTTGTCTACAAGGATGTGAGAATAATAGTGGGCAAGGCGTGTGAGCAAGTCTTTCAGGGTTTCATAGTTTGACAAGAGGACAAGGACTTGGTATGTATGTGTTTATGTGGCACTAGATGACACATGTAAGTCTCACAGTTCCTCGTGTTACAGGATAACGAGTATCGGCACGTGGAACAGTTCCAGTTCACTGGCTTCACGGAGCAGCAGACTCCTTCCCCAGTGTCCTTTGTCGGCTTCTGGCGGTTCGTCAACTCACGTGCTTCTCGCAATGACACTTCGCCTCCCATCATTCACTGCAGGTGAGCCTTACCCCTTGCTGACCTATTACTAAGGTCAGATCACGTGCCCTCTGGTCATCTATTACACTCAGGTCAGAAATGATTGTCTCCCTTGTACACAAGACTGTAATATGGTTTCAAACAAGTGGAGGAAATGCCGACAACTCCAATAACATCGTCTAAATGTTCACAGTGACAAAAGCAGAGATCGATTTGATTTTTAAGCTAAAATTATGAGTACTATCCTCAAAACAGATTATTTTAACAGATTGTTTTCAAATTGTGAACCAATGGGACTATATCTACTGTACAAAGGCAACTCTTACCACCACTTGATTTTAGATTAATTTGACTATCAGGTCGATATAAGGGACGTCTTGATCAGATGACTGTAAATTAAATATAAATGTAATTTTGGTCATATGACTGTTACCAACATGAATGTAGTCTTGGTCACGTGACTGTTAACTCGATCATCATCCTCTCAGCGCTGGCATTGGTCTGACTGGTGTTTACATCGCCCTCGATATTGTCATGAAACAAGCGGAGTTTGAGAGCGAGACCGACATCTTTGATGTGGTCAACAGAATACGTTTGGACAGATGTGGCATGGTGAAAAGCAAGGTGAGTGACAAATCACTGACACTGTCATTTCCCTTTCACTCTCACTTGTGTATTGTCACAGGTCTCTCTGTGTGTGTCAGCTCCCACTGGAGGCAATGAGAGTGAACGAGATGTGTGCAGATGTCTGTGTCCCTGCTGTGACCAGAATTTGTGTTTTGGCTTCAGAGAACACACATAAGAATCGTCTTTCTTAATGGAATAGTGACCTTTACTTACATTTTATTCCTCGTCGATGACGATACACGCCTTAAAATCGAAGCGGTAACAAAATAAAGTAGCTATGAATAATATATTTTCTCTTTTATTCCGAGACATAGATAAATTACCTTTACTTACTGTCTCACAGGACTATTACCTGTACTTACTGTCTTACAGGACTATTACCTGTACTTAATGTCTTACAGGACTGTTACCTGTACTTACTGTCTTACACAACTATTACCTGTACTTACTGTCTTACAGGACTATTACCTGTACTTACTGTCTTACAGGACTATTACCTGTACTTACTGTCTTACACAACTATTACCTGTACTTACTGTCTTACAGGACTATTACCTGTACTTACTGTCTTACAGGACTATTACCTGTACTTACTGTCTTACAGGACTATTACCTGTACTTACTGTCTTACAGGACTATTACCTGTATTTATTGTCTTACAGGACTATTACCTGTATTTACACCGGACTGTCCTCGAGGCTTGTGTCAGCCGCGGCACGTGTCTAGACATGGCGACTTTCGAGATGGTCTTTCCAGAACTTGTGGAGGTAGACAGTCCTAACAACCTCATCGACAGACAATTTCAGGTGAAGCAATGATGTATGCATTCTAGTGTATGTGTGTGTTTTGGTGTCTTCGGATTCCAATTTATCCTACATTTAAGTGTGTTCGCCTTGATAGTATTATATCTGATTAAAATTTTATTACTCCAACAATTATCATTTTTTTGTTCAATTCTTTTGCCAACAGAACCTACGAGTTCTTCCCGATGTTCATCTCGACGGCTCTTATGAAACTTTGGAGGACGATAGAGGTAAGAACTTTTCTCAATCGTTTTCTTTTGTTCTTCAAATCTTTTTCATTATATTTTTTATTGTTAATAATTATCATATATTTAGCTTCAGTTTCTTCAGTTGCATATTGACCGAATCTCTTTAGCTCTTGCGATATGTCTTATAGGTGTGCAGGTCTGTTCACGCTTTATCTTTCTTAATATAATTTGTTTCATATAATTTTTTTTTGCTTGGAGCTTGATCCACTTGTAGAAGCAATGCAGCAAATCAACCATTGGTAATGAAATTGAAGCATAATGTTTATCTACATGAAACCTAGTATCTGCGTTTTTGATTGGCCTGTAAAGCGAAACGAGATACAAATTAATTAATATACTTGACGATGTATTAGCTTGGATATTAACTTTCAGTCAGAATAACTAAGCTCACTGACTTCACCCAATTCTGGTTAAATGTTCAGCTGCTACATAGTTTTTAGACAATAATATATATATAAAACAAAAAAAAAACAACAACAGAGGCACGCATACAACCAGGCGTACTAAGTAATATAAAACAAATAAATAAATTCTGTTTCTCATCCACAGATGACATAAAGAAAATGTTAACGATCCAAGTTGGCGGACGACGGATTACCATCAAGGCATGTTTCGTGCCTGTAAGTTCAATATATTATATTATAGAAGTCACAGTACAGGTTTGAAGGAAGGGATTGCTGTTTTCCTCCGAGCCAGTAGCTCAGGCTACATCAGCTAACCCTGTAAACATCTGACGTGCGGAGAAAGAACACTATGCCCGAGACGAGATCTGAACCCAGGACAGTCAACCTGGACAGGTTTGAACCAGGCTGCCAAGTAACTCGATTAATAATTTCCGTGCCTGAATTTCCAAACAGCTTGTGTGTGTTTTCCCCTTATTAAACTGCTTCCCAAACTTGTTTAATTTTTGGCACTTTTTGAATCTTTTAAGCTATATTCTGAAGACTCAGAGCTACACATGGATACCACGTGTCATGTAGCACATTTCAGTCCAACGAAAGATGGTTTCATCTGTACAATTAACAGTCTGTTGTAATACTGTTCCAGACCTTGCTCGATGCCCATGGAATCATAATGACACCGCAGCCAGATTCGTGGCACACAGTCTGGAGTCTGGTTGAGGGCTACAGTATCAAAGATATAATGCTGCTGGGAGATGTTTTGTGTGGGAAACCGGTATGTTGTCTTCACACAGACCGCCGCCATCTGCACAGCAATGGAAGCAATTTCTAAGATAAAACAAACATTCAAAACACTATCAAAAGATTATTAATCACTCGCTTAATCATTAAGAAAAAAGATGGACACACACACACACACTGTTGGGCATCAAATTAACTAAGACAAGCAGAAAAAATGTGTCGACTTCTTACCATCTATGACAGCACATTTCTCTAAAAAAAAATTGAATGGAAGCTCAAATTAGATTAATCTAGAACAAGTTATGGAGGGTATTCAGCCTATGTAATTTTAGTACACTTTGAGTTACATAATGTAGTAATGTCGAGCAATAATGTGTCTCAATACCAGGGTGCAGGTCCCTACTGGCCCACACAGACAGGAAACAGTCTGCAGGCGGGACCTTACACTGTCTCTCTCACAGACAAACGGCATCTGGCCACGTGTCTTACAGGCTACAGTCTCACCTGGCAGGTACATCAACATATCCATAGTTTTCAAATTTCACCTTTGTGAAAAGATGGTAGAATAATAATATCCAGTAATTTGTTTTTATTTCACTCTAAATGTACTTTTATGCATTATGTTTCTTGCTTACAACGAGATATAATTTCTCGTTTCTCATCCTTGTTCTTATTATTCCACCCGTTAGCGTGTCCTTTTTTCCTTTTCTGTTCTTTTTCATTTCTTTTATTAATTCTGTTTTCTTCTTCTTTTTTGCCCTTCACCTTCCCTTGGTCTTTACCTGTTGTCTCAGTTCATTTGTTTGCTGGGGGTTTTTTTTGTAGAGAAGACATGGATCTGGTGGAGTGCAGCTTACACACTACAACGACTGGCATGAAGACATTCCCGTCAACACTTGCGACCTGGTGTACCTGCTAAACACCTTTACTAAGAAGTTACATGAACGGCCACGTGCTCCTGTACTTGTCCTCTGCATGGCAGCTCTTCACCGGTGAGGTTTTTCTTCATGTTTTGTTGTTGTTGATCTTTTTCCATTGCAGAAATGTTTCATCAGGACTCAGTGCCTAAGGACTTAGCTATTGTCATTATCTTGTATCTTTGCGCTGAACAGACTACAACTACAAGCCCTACAAACCAGCCAGCCTGTGCAAAATGCACTCAGTCACACTCCACTTTTGAAATGACTTAGTCTTTAGAAGTTGTAGTGTGTAGTGTGTAGTGTCAGGTGAGTTGCCAGCTGCTAAAGAGACCACGTGACATGACCACAAGAGGTTTCTTGACTGTGTTGACAGTGACAGTGTGGCCAGGAGCTGTCTGTTCTGTGTCATGTGTCACCTGCTGGGCCAGATCACGCTGGACGGACAGGTGGACGTCTTCACGGCCGTCAGACACGTGCAGAGTGTCGTCGCGGACTTCATGCTGACAGCGGTAGGCGTTGACATTGATGGATATGTTTATCCAATCCCTTAAATCTATCATGTCCCTGTTGTCCCTGTCTTTATTTTCTATACTTTTCCAATGTGCCATGCACCTATTAATATCCATGGCTCAAACTATCATAATCTGTCATCCATTATCAACGAAACGTCTTCCCAGTCATTATTAAGATGACATCTTTACGCTCTGTTTACTCTACTGGACTTTGCATGGGACTGACTGAAAATAAACCACAGTTTGTTGTTAATAAAGCCTTTGGCGGGTTATGTCAAGAAATGAAATGTTTTTGTACACGTTTAACGCTCAAACGCACGTCACGTGATCAAACACAAAACTACATTATTTAAAAATCCATAGACACGGGAATGTGGACAAACGTCTTCTGAATTAATAATCAACTTAAATAAATAGACAATCTCTTCTTCTTGACAATAACTTTGTGATACGAGTATTGTTTTTTTATGTTTCAGGAGCAGTTCCGGTTGTGTTTTCAAACGGCAAAACAACTGCTGACGTCAGATATCTACGCCAACACAATGACGTAGTCAAAGACAGTGCACGAGCTCATGATTCACAGACAGAAGGCTGAACTAAGAAAGAAGAAAGATCTGATGATAAGGAAAAAATAAATACAGAAAATGCGAAGAGGAAGCAAATAACAAGACTGAGACTATAGTGACTTTACAGAGGACGAGGAGCAGGGAAGTAGCAATGTGGACAAGGGGGGAGAGGGAGGGTGTGACAAAGGACCTCCACTGTGGTAACCCATGCAAGGAGAAATGTTTGATCCTTATTGTTGAGACCTTGTAGTTTATTCGAGCTTTAATTGGTAGCCAATGAAGAAGTGGTTGACATGTTCACATTTGAAAGTCCGGAAAAACGAGAAGAGCTCTGAGTTCTGGACTTTAAGAAGCTTGTCAGTGAGGTTCTGTGGACAATTAGTGACTAGGTTCTCGACACACATCGTTGAAATCCGTCGCGAAGTATAGTCATGGCTACCGATGCAGTTGTGGACAATGAACTTTAAGGTCGACACAACAAATAGTAACCTTCTGTCTCTTTATCTCTCCGCATTCCTCTAGTCAGTCTAGTGTATCTCTCTCCAGCTCCTCTCTTATTCTCAACTCTTCATACTATCCCCTTCTCTCTCAATTTATCGCATTTCAAATCAATTCACTTTATTTTGTATAAAAAGGTTTGTGCGATGAGGGTCAGAGCTCTAGCACTCCCTCCTCTCTCCATGTAGGTGTGTACGAGTGTCACATCAGGACATACTCCACTAGAGGAAGGTTTGTGCTTGTGTGTGGGTGTGCTTACATTTTAATGTAAGGATTGTGTGTCTTGTATAGCATGATTTTACTTATTTCAATATATGAGTCATGCCACATTTTGTGATATGAACAGAACTTCCTTTACCAGTCCACTTTATTTGCTGACAGGCTACAGCCTGTTCTATAATTGTTGTTACTATTTCTATTTATGTTGTTGATGTCACATTACTGTAAATCGTGTACAGTGTACTAACCATCTAAATATTTAATTTTATATGATCACATGCCCAATGAAAAGAGGCTCCAGATAATGCAATTCTAATGAGATCTGATCAACAGTAGTTTGATTGCTTTTTTCATTGTCCTCTCTCTCACATTATTTCTGAGTAAACACATTTACCGCCGTCACTCCTTTTTAGATTATGAATTCCTTTAATGTAGTTCTGTAATTCTCCCCTTGTGCATATAACACATGGCCTTAGTGTTCAGCAATATTTTGCCTTTGTTGAAATGTTTACAAAAGTGTTCGCCTCCTTTTCACGAAATTCCAGTCATCTCAGAACAAGACAACAACAACACTTCTTATTTCAAATGTATAGTAGTATCTCGGACAGAGCAAAACAAAAGATCATGACAATGACTTTTGAAATTCTAAACTTTGTCATTGGATGTATCCTGAAAGATCATGTTTACCTCCTCACATTCCCTTATTGTTGTTGTTGTTGTTGTTGTTGTTGTTGTTGTTGTTGTTGCTGTTGCTGTTGCTGCTGCTGTTGCTGTTGCTGATGCTGATGCTATCGTTATAGTAGTAGTGAGCAGATTACGGCAATTATTTTATTGTACATTGTAAAGTGAGTGTTTTAATGTAAACTTCAATAAAACTTACATTATAGTTGTTTGTTTGATTGGTTTGTGTGTAACTGGTTAGATGGTTGGATAAAGGAACGGCTATAATTAACGCAGGCTGGACTGTTATGTAACATTATTACTCAGATGGATTCCCATAGAAAGTGAAAGCTGACTTTGACACCCTTTAAACAACATTCTGTACCAAACACATTTTTTGAAAAGCTGGTATTCTCACACACTGAGCATCCCTTTCTCACTCGTGTTAGCAAGGGGGACAACAGGCAGATGAATCAGACGAATGTTTCCCCGAAACCTTTGGAATCCTGTCACCGGATGTAGGGACGAAGACTATGGACCAGCGTGAATATTCTACTTCAAGTGTCTTGTTCCTATAATTACACAAGTCGTGCTTGACTTGTCATCCATTCTACTATGTCTCTTCCAGGAAAAACACAGCCGGGATTCATTTATTTCCTGAGACAATATCTTTCGAATTAAGCAGGTCTCGTGTATCATTTGAAGCCACCATATCGACTGACAGTGTCAAAGTGAGATCACAAGCAACGAATATCATGAACAACTTCAGTAAATCCTTCATGAAGGGAACATACACTGACTTTTCCAAAGATCAATGTAATGACATTTAATAAAATGAATTTAGTTCTCTCTTCCTCTCCCTCAAAGCTGCCCGATAGGGTATTAAATAACACGAAGTTAGCAAATTTTTTTTACTTTCTTTTTTTTATTAGTCTTCAAAATGTGAGTGAACATTTTATGTAAACACATTGGTTATACACCCAAACGCAGGCAGATTGATAACTTCTAACCTGTTTTGCAATTTTTGCTGTTTCCAAATTGTACCTCCCTTCAGTCATGTGCATCAGTCTACAGTAAACAAAAAAGTCGGTCCGTCTATCTTGACTTAACGCCTCTACTGTGTCATCCTTCTTCACTGAAAAGACTTTTTCTCAGAGACATGTCAAGCTTTGCTCACAGTTCTGCTCTCTTGAACTCCATGCGCTACACTTCCGGTGACCTTTTCCCATGGACACTTAATGACATGAGTTGACCTGAAAGTTTCGATGGCTAAAACTAATTTCCGGACTCTCCCGTCGTCTTCAAGCTTTCACTTCCTCCCATGCATGCAGTCACGTTTTATTTTAGGAAGTTTTATTTCTCCACTTAAATCTGTTTGCAAGAAACAATATTCTCCTCCCCAGGGGAAGAAACTTTTCCCCTAGTACTTTCGTCATCTTGTCTATGCTAGGAGTGGACCTTTATGAGGTTTATTAAGTTTCAACGAAAACAGTGATGACAAACTCTACAAAAATAATGAATATGCAAACCCAAAATGTTAAGGTAACTCGTTCTTCATCCTGCGTGACTCAGAATTACTATATTGTAATAAAGTCGACTAGTCTATGCGTACTAGCAATATTCTGTTGATATATTTGCTTTGTTTATTTATCTTTGTGTATAGAAAAGAACAAATTTTCATATTTTGAGTTCTCGCGTGTATTCCTGTTTTAAG